>JAODAL010032843.1:0-46365 GCA_025379985.1 Phyllomedusa bahiana
TATATTTTGCCGTTGAAAAAGAGGGTTTTCGGGGGTCACACACCACAAAACAACGTTTTAATTAACCCGGGATTAAATTGCCCCAAAAGAATTGAGCCACAAAATAGTAGCTTTGTAGCGTGTTACAATTGCGTGTTTTCTACGTCACACAACAAGAGATACAGTTGTAATTAACCTTTGCTTGTGAATTAGGCTACAGGAAAAAATTTATATATTTTGGCGATGAAAAAGACGGTTTATTTTGTCAGCACACCAGCAAAACAACGCTTTATTAACCCCTGGATGTAAATTGCGCAATAGAATTGAGCAGCCAAAAATGAAGTGGTATTTGTATTGTAAAAACGCTGTTTCTTTAAATGAATACAACACGAACTGGCTCAGATCCCACTTGGATATTGAATGTATATGCAGCTGCAGTGGACGCACACTGAATTTCAGATCCAATACCCCAAAAAATTAGAAATAGAACATTAAGAGAACAGTCTCTGAGACAAGCTGAGACACCCCACAGAAATCGCTATATAAAAATCAATTCTTCAGTAAGAGCTCTCAGCCTCGGCAGCACCTTCCCTGATAAAGCACAGTGAGAGGAGTGTGAGCTCCCGGGTCCGCGCCCGGACATATAGTGCGGTGACGTCACAGAATCCCGCCGGTCTCTGATTGGCTTCACCTCTGCACATGTCATGCAGGCTATGCCCTTCTTCCTCCCAGAGTGCTTTGCCCCATGTAGCGCCATGTGCTCGCAGCCATTTTATCAATCAAAAGCACACTTCGTTCACCCGAAGTACCCAAAGTTCGACTGCATTCCGAACCGAAGTTTTCCTGAAATTCTAACGAATTCCACTTCGTTAGAATCGATTCGCCCATCTCTAACTATATGTATTACACTAGTAGATATTATCTGGTAGTTGTTACTTAGACAACACCATAAAAAAATGCTGTATATATAATATATATATATAATATATATATAATATATCTATATAAATATATTAAAAGTATATATATCAGATACCTCTTCCCTATGGGAGGACTACACAGCTGAATTGCCTTTAGATATTTCAGATTTCTGCATTGTTGTTTTCTGTGTACATCACTTGATTATTACTATTTTTTCTGGCACATACAATCTGTCAAAACAGTGGGAAACAATTGCTAGGAGCACTGACCCACATAGAAATGACTGTGAAGTTCTGATCTTTTTTGACCAGTCAATCAGCAATATATAGTAAAAAAAAAAAAAAGTTTCACTTGATTTGTCCTTAAAGAAGCTATTGTCTTATAAAACCTATGCTCTTTTTTCAAGCACGGGTCACAGAACAATCTTTATGTCAATGAAAGTGGAATAGGCATTATAAAATGTTGTATTGCTTTGAACTGATTTCTTATCATTTAGTTGTAAATACTAAAATAGAGACATCCGTTCAATCAGAAAATGTCATCCTACTTAAATTGTATAGACTGATAAATATGAATGTTTTATCATAATTTTCCCAGCAGTATTGACAATTGGTAAAGATCAATTACAACAATATAGTGATTCAAAAGTTACAGAAAATGTAATTAATAACATAATCAAGAAAAAAATTCAGAAAAAGATAAAGTTTTTTTAAAAAAGTAGACAAAGCAGGGCACATTTATTATGACAATTTTAGTAGAATTGTGACGCAATTTGCATCAAAATACTGGTGTATGTGTCCTACACCACATCTATTATGTGTTTTTCTACAGTTTTTAGACACTTCTGTGCCTTTTCTGACAAAAGGTGCACGGCCTTGTGAAAATGGGAAACAAAATTTTGTCTCAATGGATGGCATAAACTAAGTCAACTATAAATGGGGGAAAATTAGACTACACAGGTTAACCCTGCACATAATTTATCTTACCATTTGTTAAACCTGCCGCATTTAAAGATAGTGTACTCTGTCTTAGTTTTAGACAGTATTAAACAATCTGCCCCGGTTAGGGAACAAATATGATTGGTTTCATGTAAGAGTAGAGAGAAATGGTGTTTTAAAGAGGAACTGCAGACAAATTTTCGTTATTAAATATGTAAACCCTACATTTAAATATAAGGTCCCCTTAAAAACAAGTTACGGGGGGACCTGTACAATATAGGTCCATAATACCATATAACATGATGAAATGGCTGCATGTTACTGGGCTGTACAATAATAGACCAAACCGTGCCTTTGCCCCCAATTCTTGCTCTATTGGACTGTGTCCTCAGCAGGTACTTTGCACCTTGTACTGTTAATGCTAAGAGCTCTACATTTCAGGTAATTCTCTCCACTTTTTTGGTCAAAATCCTGGAGAAAGCAGCTAAAACAGAGGAAAAATATATCAGAATTACTAGCATATAAACTGAAACTTTAGCCTGCAGTTAGTGCTTAGAAAGGAGTGCCATTTGGGAAGCTTTTTATTTCTGTGAATATAGGATTCTTGGATGTGGTATGCTCTCCAGACCAATATTAAACACTTGCAGTGGACTGGAGGCAAAAGATCAAGATTATCAAAAATGAAATAATAATCCAATCGCCAAGTCTGAAATACAACATGGATTATAAGCAAATGGCCAAACTACATCAACGTGCAGTATCCTGCAAGATGCTTACTTGTTTCGGATTGACTACATACATAGCGTGTCACAAATCAAGAAATCCTCCCTCTTATTTAATCACAATCACATGACAAAACCCCACTTCAATACTTTTTTTAATTAGAAGTATGTACCAGACTTTTAATGGCTTAAGACATTAAGTTTAATTTGAGGCCCAATCATTTTGTATTTTTTTTTTTTATCTGTAAGCGTACTTGTTATTAATATTTTTTAAAGAAATATCAAAACAAATTCCCAGCATATCAGTGCGTATACATTTAAGGAAATGCATGAAACATAAATTTACATTATATATAAGTTTAGTCAGAAGAAAATAAAATTATATGTAGATATGCTCAACAGTCCCAAATTTGAGCAGACAATTGTGGTACCTAAAAAGATAATAACATGTAAGGATTGATAATATAAAAAAAAAGAAAGTTAAACTTGTGCACGTGCACGTGCGTCACCACTCGGAATGGGCCGCTCTTGTCACCGCGCCGGAGTTGCTGATGCTTATCTCTCCCTGCTCCCGCTCCGCTCCATCCTCTGGCCGTTGACTGGCACGCAATTACCCACTCCCTAAGGCACGCACATGACAGCTCTCAAAAACTTAAAGGCTAGCGCACCACTGATTGGATAACAACCGGGCTCTGACCCTTTATTACCTCACTTACCCCACATCTCCCTGCCAGTTATTGGTGTGTTATTGTGAAACTTAGTAATTTGTGGATTAGTGTTCTTCCTTGTATTGACCCATGCTTGGACCTTGACCACGTTTGCCTTCCACCTGCCCTGACCTTTTTGTTTGGACTAGACTACGCCTCTGTCTGGCCCCTTTGTACTATGCTGCACCCCAGCTGTCAACACAAGTGGTAACATCAGGAGTAGTGACCTGGGAGTTACCCACAGATAAGGCCAACCAACTTTACGGCAGGCACTGGTGAAGGCCTGGGGGCTGCTTATACTACGCTCCTTGGTGTGACTTAAGCCATCTCCTTGTGGTGACCAAGAGGATCAACTTTCCATCATTGGTGACACTTTTTGTGAGTACTACAGTACAGGTGGTAATAATGATACAAGTGTGCATTTTGAGTTGTGAATGTTTCCTAACAGAACCTCTGATATAGAAAAATGTATGTGCTTTTATTCTAGTGTTTGTCCTAATTGTTACATATCCTTTTAAATTTCGGGGAATAATATAGTCGACTTTCCACCTCCTCTTCCATCAAGAAGTTGTTTTGAATAAAAAAATGTTATTCTGGGAGGGAATTTAGAAGAAGACTTCCAACGTCTATCTAGATGTGATCGGTTTATAGCAAATATATGGGCCATCAAATAAGCATTGGGCAGAGGCAGCTCCATAAGGTCAATAGATAGTAAAGCTAGAACTGGGGACCAAGCTTTGATATCACCAAAAATACTTACAATCAAATTCTGAATGAACTCACAAAATGGCTTAACAGAGTGGCAATCCCACCAGCAGTCTCCGCATTACACCTCAAGCAGATATTTAAGTAGAGGGGAAACATTTTTGAAAGACATGTTGGTGTCATGTACCATATGGATAGTAGATTTCTAGATGCTTTCAGGTGATTGATACACCTGGAGGCCTTAAGATGGAGAGCAGAGATGGGCGAATCGATTCTAAAGAAGTGGAATTCGTCTAGAATTTCAGGAAAAATTTAATTCTGCATGAAGGCAAAGTTTATGGTATTTCATGGGAATGAATCGACTTTTTTTCTAAAATGGCCGCGAGCACATGGCGTGACATGGGGCAGAGAACTATGGGAGGAAGAAAGGAATGCCCTCAATGACATGTGCAGACATGAAGACAATCATCAACCAGCGGGCTTCTGTGATGTCACAGCCCTATAAATACGGACACCATGTTAAATTCTCACACTTGTCAGTGTGTCTCCTGTCAATAAGCATTTGGCTGCTGTAGCACTAAATTGCATTTTTTGAGCTACCGGGATGAAAGACCTTCACAAGTATGTGTCATAAACACACCTGTTCCTGAACAAGCGTTTTTTATTTTGTTTGTTTTAGTTTGTGGTGTATTCTCCATAAAATCCAGGGTGTTTGTATTTCTGTCCCATACATGCCTGAATTCCATCTGGTTCACTCTGTAGGCTATTCAATTTAGACCAAAGGTTAATTTCTCCTCTTGTTTTGTGGGGGAATTTGAGTCCAATACAGCGTGTGCATTTCTGCCCCATACACGCCTGAATTCCATCTCATTCATTCTGTAGGGTATTTTATTTTATACCAAGGTTTAATTTTTCCTCTTGTTTGTGGGGTAATTTGAGTCAAATACAGGGTGTGTATTAGTGCCCCATACATGCCTGAATTCCATCTCATTCATTTTGTAGGGTATTTTATACCATGGGTTAATTTCTCCTCTTGTCTTGTAGGGGAATTTGACCCAAATACAGGGTGCGTGTATTTCTGCCCCGTACACGCCTCAAATCCATCTGGTTCATTCTGTAGGGTATGTTATAACAAGGATTAATTTCTTCTATTGTTTGTTTGGGAATTTGAGTCAAATACAGGGTGTGTGTATTTCTTCCCCATACATGCCTGACATCCATCTGGTTCATTCTGTAGGCCATTTTATTTTATATCAAGGGTTAATTTCTCCTCTTGTTTTGTGGTGGAATTTGAGTAAAATACAGGGTGTGTGTATTTCTGCCCCGTACACGCCTAAAATCCATTTGGTTCATTCTGTAGGGTATTTTATACCAAGGGTTAATTTCTCCTCTTGTTTTATAATAATAAATAATAATAATATTTATTTATATAGCGCCAACATATTCCGCAGCACTTTACAAATTTAGAGGGGACAGACAAAAAGATAGACATTACACAATGAAAGCTACTTACAGATGAGACATATGGTTTGATTGCCCTGCTTGCAAGAACTTACAATCTATTAGGGTGTATGGGTGAGACAAAGGGTAAGAAGTGCTCATTTTACAATGGTCCAGCCATGTTTCATAAATATGAGGTGGTTTACATAAAACTTAGGTCAACCTGCCACCCTGATAGTACATCTATAGTACATACAGATAAGTGCCTGTGAGTGCCCAAGTGTAGGGAGTGACAGAGGCGTGTGATAGCAGGTGGGGGTTCACAATCAAGGATCTTGGTGGCCAGACTGAGAAAATGTGTTCTCAAGGCCCTCTTAAAACTATGAAGGTTGAGAGTGTGCTTAATCGCCCACAATAGCATGTTCCAGAGTAATTGTGCCGCACGTGAAAAATCTTGGAGACCTGAATGGGAGGTTCGGATGACTGAGGCATGTAGTCTAAGATAATCAGCAGAGCGGAGAGAGTGGGTAGGCCGGTAGACAGAGATGAGGGAGGAGATATAGGGGTGTGCAGCGCTGTGGCGAACGTTATGGGTGAGAGTGATTAGTTTATGCTGTATTCTGTACTGTATGGGCAACCAGTGCAGTAATTGACACAGGGAAGAGGCATCAGTATAGCAGCTGGAAAGAAAGACGAGCCTGGCTGCTGCATTAAGGACAGATTGGAGAGGGGGTTTTTTACAGAGTGGGAGACTGTAGCGGGTGGTGCCGCTCCTCGGCCCGTGGGCCGCGGGCGCACCTGCGGCCGCTCCCCCGGGTGCCTGCCGGGGTCGGGTGGCACCGCTGGCCACGGGACGGGCTGTGAGACCACTCGCCCTGCAAACTCACCTGACCGCGTTCCTGGCATGTCCATGCCCTCGGCCAGCCGAGGCGCGCGCACCCACTCTCTAGGGTAAATTTAAAGGGCCAGTGCATCGGTAATTGGCTAATTGCCGGGCGCTTCCCCTATTTATGGTTTCGCTCCACGACACTTCCTTGCTGGATCTATGTTGCTCCGAGCCTTAGAGAAAGCGTTCTTCAAGTGTCTTCTTGCCTTGCCATGTACCCGACCTCTTGCTACGTTTCTTGACTCAGAACCTCTGCTGCCTGCCCTGACCTTCCTGCCCGCCCACGACTACGGTTACTGTCTAGCAATTCTGTACCACGCTGCAGCTCGGCCACCACCACAAGCCTGCCGTGTCAGGGGTAGCGACCTGGTAGACTCCCGCCGCAGCAAGTCCATCCTGCTCTGGTGAAAACCGGGACCTACTTAGACTCCGCTCCCTGGCGCGGTTGTTGCCCCCCCTTGCGGGGGTCCAGAGGGTCCCAAACCCCCCTTTACTTTAGACCCAGCCATGGACCCCAACAAGGCCCCCCTCCCAAAGTTTTTGCGGATCTTACGACCATTGTTCCCAAACAGCGCAGCAGATCGCGCAAAAAGCAAGCAATTGGGTCACTGTCCCCCATGATGCATCAACTCCTGGCGTCCAGCAGCCAACCTCCTCTTCCCCGGGTGTTTCCCAAACACCCCCGGCCCGTCCCGCTGGAAACCATGGCCCGAAGCTTCCCTTCCTTTATTTTCCAAGTTCGACGGGACTCGAAGTTTTGCAGAGGATTTATCACGCGGGGTCCTGCAGTGGAGCTGTGGCTACCAGTTCCCCGGGGGAAAGGTCAAAAGTACTTTTCGTGGTGACCTGCTATCCTGAAAAGCCCTGGCCTGGGGGGACCCCCCCTTGGGGGACCGGAATGCCCCGCGCTGCAACCTACGGGTTTTTCCTCACTAAATTTCCCGCAGTGTTTTCTGAGCCTGCCGAGCATCTTTGCGGGAAAGGGCACACTGGAACCCTAGTCGGGGGACTCCCCCGTAGGAGATATGGGGCCCAATTCCCACCCTACCTCCGACTGTCATGGAATGATGCCGCTCTCTGGCCACTTTCAAAAAGGGGCCTGTCAACAATAAAGGAGCACAGCGTGAGAGATCTTCCATCTTCATTGAGCGAACTTCCTCTGGCCACACGCATTGACGTGCGTTTCAGGGAAGGACAGCGGAGCCCGCCAGGAGCGGACTCGCAAAAACCCGCTGTTACCCGTTTTCTCCTGTGTTCCAAGATCTCCCTCCCCCCTCCACAGGTGCCCACCGAAAAACCCCCATGCAGGGGGACGGGCCCCTACTTGGGGAGTCAGAGCTGCCCCGCCACCGGAGGAGAATCTTTGCCTCTACTGCCCCAAAATCCGGAATTTCCGTGGGAAATGCAGGCCTCAGCGTTCGGAAAATCCCTCGACTTGGGGTGCGAGGAGAGGCTCCCTGGGTCTCAGTATTCCTCTCCCGACTGATGTTGCCAGTGGAGGAACCGGATGCTTTTCTATCTCTCGGGCCCCGCCTTCCGGACCCCGGCTCCGCCGGAATTTCATTCATGCCTTTTTGGGTTTGTCTCGTTACCTTGCCATGATCCTTTGGAGAAGCCCCTCTTTCTTTCCCATCAGGGGGGGAGCATCTTACGACTCCATTCATTATAACCCACCCCATGACCCTCCGTGGGGGGGTCTTACAAAGGAAAAGATTTATTTTCACGTCTTGCCTCCGTTTCTTGGGCAATCTGTTGGGGCTACCTGGCGCAAACACCCCCCTTTGCTTGATTGGAAGACGGCAGGTTGCTGGGGACGGAGTGCCAGGACCTCTGTTTGGGGGCACCACCCCGGTTTCATCTTCCCCCCAGTACCCATCAAGCCCTGCCGGGTCTGCCGCGAAGTACCAGGATTTTGGGGATTTTTCCCGGGAGAAATAGGTGAGAAGCTCCGCCCCCGGGCCATATGATTTCCCCATAGCCCTCCCCCCCGGAACCAGCCCCCCCACGGTAGGGTCAAACCCGTTGTCCTCCCGGGAGACAGGCCTTGTCGGCCTACGTTCGGAAAATTTAGTAAAAGGTTTTCAACCAAATCCTCCTCTCCACCCGGGTGCTGGGTTCTTTTGTCCAAAAAAAAAGAGGGGCCTCTTCGCCCGTGAAATGATTCCAGGGGGCTAAGCAAGTCACGGTGAAAAATTTTGCTACCCCACCCCTATCTCTGAGCTTTTTGATCATCCCCAAAGGACCCAAGGTGTTTCCCAAAACAGACCTAGTGGAGCCTAAAACCCTCATCAGAATTCAAAGGGGGGACGGTGGAAAAGGCCAACAATAAACCTATGGGCCTTTCGATACTCGTATGCCTTTGGCTATGAAACCCCCACCGAAATTTCGGAGTTCTCAATGACGTTTTTCAGGGACTTGCTGTACACCGGGCATAGTGTTCTGGACAATACCTTTTTTTTCCCCCGACTAAAACCATCGGGACAATAGCCGGGTTCTGTGACGTTTGCGGAACAATCGACTGTATGCAACTGAAGAAGTGTGGGTTCCCCCAGGCCACCTCCTTTTCCTTGGGCATAGTCCGATCGGGGTTTTTGCAGAGGGCCCCATAAATTCCTGCGACCCAGCATGGCCACGCCCCTGTGGTCTTCGGGCAATAAAACGTTTCCTTTGGGTTTTCCCAAATTACTATCGGCAATTATTCCCCATTTCTTACGGGGTGGCCCCTACGGGGGCTCCACCGAAAAAACGCTAACCCCGAAATTTTGGCCTCCGGCTGCGACAAGCATTCCCCCAAATAAGACAGCTTTTTTCCTCAGCACCTTTTTTGGTCCGTCCGGCCCAAAAACCCTTCAGCCTTAGTTGGGTCCTCTTCCCGGGGAGGGGGTCCTGACAAAAGGGCCCTAAAGGGAAAAATGTCACACACGGGTTTTTTTCTAAAACTTTTCACCCAGAACAAAAAAATGCCATTGGAATCAGGAGTTTGGCCATAAAATTGGCCCGGGGGGAAAGGGACACTGTTGGGGGAGTCGACACCCTTTGACGTCTTCACAGACCAAAAAAACCTCCCGTACCTCCAAGGCCCACGTTTAAAATTTCCCCGACCAGGTGGTCTCTCTTTTCCACGTTTTGATTTCAAGAAACCCCTTCCGACCGGGCCCAGAAAAAAAGTCAAGGGGGACGCCCCTCCCCGCCTATGACATTACCGGACAAAAACCGTGTCTCAGCACATCTTGGCCCAGAAAGGGGTGTTCATGTGGCCCTGTGGTCTCCATACGTCCTGGGGAAAACCTATGTACTCCCGCCTCAGGGGGGAAGATTCTGGGTTGTGGGCATAGTTTTTCCTTTTGGGCCCGGGCCCCCCCGGGTAGGAAACCTACGCCCTTATCTCGCGACACTACGGTGGCCAATTCTTCCCGGGTGTCAAGGACTTGTTCTCTCCTGCGCCCCAAAGTGCCCGGAACAAATTTTACACCAAGCCCAGGGTCTTTTGCCCTCTGCCCGTTCCAGGTCTCATGGGCACACATGGCATGGACTTCATCACGGACCTTCCCTTTTTTTCTGGAAACTCGGGGCATTGGGTGGGCAAAGCCCGATTTTCAAAGATGTCCCACTTTTTTCCTCTTCCCGGGCCCCTTCTGCCCCCAATTGGCGGGTCCTTCTTCCATCACATTTTTCGCCCGCAGGGTTACCCCCCCAGATGCTCCCACCGAGGCGTCCATTTTTTTTCCAGTTCTGGCGTGCCCATTTCTCGTTTTCAAATCAAATTGGACTTCTCACCCGTACCATCCCCAGACAAATGGACAGGGGAGAGGGAAATGATCTTTTGGGGGGTATCTTGGCACTTTTGTCCGGGCGCCAGGACAACTGGTCCGGCTGCTTCCTGGGCCGAGTTCTCTATAACCATCGGACCCGCTCACTGGCGTTTCTCCTTTTTTTGTGGCTAGGTCTATCCACGCCCTTCCCTCCCCCCTTTGGGTTTGGCCCCCAGGGTTCCCGGCTTGACAACCCGGTTTAGGTTCAGGGGAATTTTGGGGGGAGACCCCTGCCTTTCCCAGCTTCAGCCCGCTGAAGACCCAAGGGTGACAAGAGGGGATCTTCCCCAACGTTTCCCCAGGGGGTAAAAGGGGGCCACTTTTCCAAAAATATACCCTCAAGATCCCCCGCTAAAGTTGGTTCGGGTTTTGGGACCTTTTAGAGTACTTCGACAACTAACCCGGGGTACTCAAGCTCTGCTTTTCCCCCATCCTCCGGAATCCCAAGCCTTTCCGTTTTCCCCCTAAAGCCCTGGTCTTGAACCGGGTTTCCAGAAGCGCGCTCCCTCTCCGATGTAGAGTCTCCTGTGTTTTTGAGGTGAAGGAATCTTAGCCCTGAAGACCATCAGGGAAAAAGGGTTTTTTTTTTTGTAGATTGGGGGGGCTTTTGCCCCGAGGGGAGGCCTGGGAACCGGAGTCCAATACCCGGACCCAAATCTGATTTATAAATCCTTACCCCAAGAAGGGGGGAGACCTAAGGGGGGGGGGAAATGTACAGCGGTCCCCCCCTCGGCCCGCAGGGGCGCACCCGCCGGGCGGGGGGCCCGCGGCCCCGGGGCGGGCTGTGAGACCACTCGCCCTGTAAACTCACCTTACCATGGTCCTGGCATGTCCGTGTCCTCTGCCAGCTGAGGCGCGCGCACAAGCTCCCTAGGACGCGTGCCGCCTTCTTTAAATTTAAAGGGCCAGGGACCCGGGAATTGGCTTTAAATTTCCGGCCTTTCCCTTTTAGGGTTTTGCCCAACACTTCCTTGCGGGGTCTATGTTGCTCCGACCTTAAGAAAACGTTCTTCAAGGTCTTTTTGCCTTGCCGTTACCCACCTCTTTTCTACTTTCCCGACTCCGAACCTTGGCCCGTCCTGATTTTCCTGTTGCCCAGACTACGGTTACCCTCTAGCGATTCTGTACCCCGCTGCACCTCGGCCGCCACCACAAGCCCCCATGCGGGGGGGTAGCGACCTGGTAACCCCGCCGCAGCAAGTCCATCCCGCTTTGCGGCGGGCTCTGGTGAAAACCGGGACCTACTTAGACTCCACTCTCTGGCGCGGTTGTTGCCACCAATTGCAGTGGTCCAGACGGTCCACTAACCCAGCCGTTACAGAGACTAATAAGCAGGGGGTTACAGTAGTCAAGACGAGAAAGAATAAGAGCAACAATGAGGGTTTGAGTTGTTTCCATAGTGAGAAAAGGACGGATTTTGGAGATGTTCTTGAGGTGCAGGTGACAGGAGCGGGTAAGGGATTGGATATAGGGGGTGAAGGACGGGTCAGAATCTAATATAACTCCAAGAAAGCGTGCCTGCTGTCTAGGAGTTATGGTGGTTCCACACACTGATACAGAAATAGTAGGGGGGGGTTGATTAGCAGATGGTGGAAAGACAAGAAGTTCAGTTTTAGTGGGGTTTAGTTTAAGATAAAGGCAGGACATGATGTCAGAGACAGCGGATAGACAGTTACTGGTGTTTTGTAGGAGAGCAGGACTGATGTCACGGGAGGAGGTGTTTAATCATCAGCGTAGAGATAGTACTAGAAGCCAAATCTGCTGATGGTTTGTCCAATGGAGCTGTGTAGAATGAAAAGAGGAGAGGACCTAGAACCGATCCCTGAGGAATGCCAACAGCAATCTCCTTTAAGTGTACTGTATGCAGCATTAATACCAGCATTTTGTATGAAGGATGATGGGATGAAAGGAATCTTAAAGGAAAGTCGTGTCTCTCTTCTGACCTCTCTTCTTCTGTCAATTCCAGGTACGCATTTCTGTGGAGCTACAACCCTCAACTTCCTCTCCATGTGCCCTGTGTAAATGTCCTGCTATGTCTTATTGAATGGTACGCATTTCTGTGGAGCTACAACCCTCAACTTCCTCTCCATGTGCCCTGTGTAAATGTCCTGCTATGTCTTATTGAATGGTACGCATTTCTGTGGAGCTACAACCCTCAACTTCCTCTCCATGTGCCCTGTTAAATGTCCTGCTATGTCTTAAATTTAATGTACGCATTTCTGTGGAGCTACAACCCTCAACTTCCCTCCATGTCCCTGTGTAAATGTCCTGCCTATTCTTATTGAATGGTATGCATTTCTGTGGAGCTACAACCCTCAACTTCCTCTCCATGTGCCCTGTGTAAATGTCCTGCTATGTCTTATTGAATGGTACGCATTTCTGTGGAGCTACAACCCTCAACTTCCTCTCCATGTGCCCTGTGTAAATGTCCTGCTATGTCTTATTGAATGGTACGCATTTCTGTGGAGCTACAACCCTCAACTTCCTCTCCATGTGCCCTTTTAAAATGTCCTGCTATGTCTTATTGAATGGTACGCTTTTCCCTGTGGAGCTACCCCCCCCCAACTTCCTCCCCATTTTCCCCCTTGTAAATGTCCTCTATGTCTTTATTGAATGGTATGTATTTCTGGGGGACTAAAAACCCTAAACCTCCCTCCTTGTCCCTGGGGTAAATTTTCCCCCAATGTCTTTTTAAATGGTACGCTTTTCCCTGTGGACACAACCCTCTATTTTTTCCTCTCCATGTGCCCTGTGAAAAATGCCCCCTGCATGTCTTTAAAAGGGACAAAAATTTTTGATAAATTTTTGTATTTTGGTTTGCACCCTGCTGTGCCCAGCCAAATTTCTACCCATTTATCATTTTTTCAACCTTTCCTTCTCCACCAAATCCTCCCCCCCCCCCAACCCCAATTTCACCCCTGGTCAAGTAGCAAGTTTCCCCTTTTTAACATGCCTCAGCAGTCAGTGAAAACACCCTTTTAAAGGCAACCCCCTTTAAAGTATACTGTTTCAGCATTAAAAACCAGCATTAAACCAAAGTAAACCCAAAAGGAACCAAGCCCCTTTCCCCAAACTCCTAAACTAAAACAGAAACCCAATATGCCCCTCTCTGCCAAATAAATACTGCCTCCCCTAATCATCAAACTTTCCTTGTCTCCCCTAACCCCCGCCGGGGCAATGGTTTCCAAATATCTCCCTTCTGCCCTTACCCTCAAAACCTACCTCTACTCTTCACCTTTTCCCCACAACATTAAGACCTTTCTCAAAAAAAACCCACAACAACCACCTTTTTCGTATCCCACAAAAAATCTCCTCACTCCTACCTGCTTTTTCCTCGCTCCCGGGGGAACAAAACTCCCAACCCCGGGCCCCCCTCAGCGCATCCCCACTGGGGGTTCCAGGCATCTCTTACAGACCAACAGCACACACTTTTTTCAACCACACAAACCCCCAAAACCATCCCCCGCACCCTCGCCGCCCCCAATCCCCCTGTCTGGAGCACTCTGGAATGCACGTTTCAGTGTGCAACCCAACTTCCCTTCATCTTTCACCCCCTTCACCCCCACGCAATCTCAAAATTTCCTTGGAAAAACAAAACATGCGACACCCTCTGACACAACTTTCCCCTGCTGCCTCTCCCCTGGTGGGGGTTTCCCGTAAACCTGGGGGAGGGGTTTGGGCCTTTTTATTTCTGTCAGATACCTGCTCCTTTCTCCTTTCCACCAGTACCTTTCTCTCACCCTCCCCTCCTTCGAGGTGCATTCTATTCCCTCCCCCCTCCTCCCCCCTCCCCCTCCAAATGGGGTGTTGTCTACCGACCACCAGGGCCCGCCAAACCCCCTTCCTTACCCCCTTTGCTTCCCTGGCTCCTCCACTTTCCCTTTCCACCGACATCCCCACTATTATCCAAGGGAGATTTTTAAAAATTTCCAAAACATACTACCCCCCTCCACTACTAACCCAAAATCCTGTCACCCCTCCTCTTCCTTTTTCCTCTCACCCGTGGGCCTCTGGAGCCACTCACAAGACGGGCACACCTGGGGCCCACATCTTCACCCCCTTTGCCCCCTATCCAAACCTCTCAAACTCCCCTCTCCCCATCTCTGACCACAACTGCTCAAACCCTTTTCCTCCATACCGACTCCCCCCGCCCCTTCCCCAAATCTAGCACACCCACCAGGAAAACCCAAAAACCTCAACCCCTTTCACCTCTCCCGGGGCTTCCTTTTCCCCCTCCCCTCCTAACCCACTTGCTTTATCCCAAAGCCGCCCCCACTTCTTAAAAACAACAGAAAACATTTTCCCCCCTTTATTTCGGTCCCCCTCTCACACACAACAGGGGAAACCCGGGGGGGAAAATTTAAAAAGGGGGCAACCCCGGGGGGGAGCGGGGGGGGCACAAGGGGGGGGGGGGCTCCACCATTACAAGGGGTGAGTGAGCTTCCAGAGTGGCCGAACCCCGGGCTGGGAAAAAAACCCCCCCTCCATCACTGGGCTTCAAACCCCATATAAAGAATCACTGCACACATTTAAATCCGAAATCAACCCCGCCAAACAAGACTATTTCACCACTCTCATATCCTTTCCCCGTCCCACAAAACCCCCCACAACTTTTTTTAAAACCAACTCTCTCCTGCATCCAACCCGCACCCATCTCTCCTCTCCCGCAGATGTTTTTGCAGGGTCACTTTCCCAAAAAAAATAAATCTCCCTCAGACAAACTTCACCCCACAAATCCCCTCAGCCTACCTCTAAATTTCCCCCCGGGGTCCCCCCCAGCCCACCTCTGTACCCGCTCATGACTATTTCCCCTCTAACTCGCTTTCTCACCGGGCACATCCTTACAACCTCCTCCTCCTGTTTCCCAAAAAGAACCTCACCACCGTATCTTTGACCCCACTCCCATCTCCCTCATCCCCGACCTATTGCTGGGATCCCCCCCAGCCCTCACTCATCTCTTTAATCTATCATTAACCTCTGGCATCTTCCCCTTTTCCCCCTTTAAAATGCGAAACCCTTTACCCCCCCAAAAAAACCCCTTTTGACCCCCTCCCACTTTTCCAACTATTGCCCCCCTCTCACTGTTTCCCTGCCCCCTCTAAACTCCCCTTTACAAAACGTCCTCTTCAAATTTCCTCCCCCTCTCCACCAACTCTCTCCTTGACCCGCTCCAATCGGGCGTCCGTCCCCACCACTCTCCTGAAACCGCCCTAACCAAAGTCCCCAACGACCTACCAACTGCCACCGCCTCACGCCACTTTTCTGTGCTTCTCCTCCCCCGACCTGTCCTCCCCCCTTTGACACTGTCGACCATTCCCTCCTGCTACAAATCCTCTCCTCCCGCGGAATCACGGACTTGGCTCTTTCCTGGATCTCCTCGTACCTCCCCTGATCGGACTTTCGCGTCTCTCATTCTCGCTCCACCGCCTCCTCTCGCCCTCTCTCTGTCGGTGTCCCCCAAGGGTCAGTCCTGGGCCCACTACTCTTCTCTATCTACACTCTTGACCTCGGGGCAGCTCATAGCTTTACACGGCTTTCAATACCACCTGTATGAGAGACACCCAACTCTACCATCTCCCGGCCAGATATCGCTTCTCTTCTCTCCCGGATCCCAGACTTTCCTGTCCCCCATTTCCTCCTTCTTCTTTCCCCCCGTCTCCTAAATCTAAACGTGGAGAAAAATGAATTCATTAAACTTCCCACCGTCCCATCCATCCCTCCCCCCGATCTCTCTATCACTGTAATGGCTACACTCTCTCACCAGCACCTCAGGTCCGCTGCCTTGGGATAATCTTTGACTCCAATCTTTCTTCAAACCGCACATCCCATACACTCACCTCTGCGTGTCACCCCCCACCTAAAAAATACTTCCCGAATCCGCTCATTTCTTAACCCCCAAAAGCAAAAAAATGCTTGCCCCTTCCCCCTGGGTATCTCCCCCCCTCGACAACTGAAACATCCTCCTCTGGGGCCCCCCAGTTACCCAACCCTCCTCCCCCCAAACCATCCTTAACTCTGCTCCCCGGGTCTGATTCACCTCTTCCCCCTCGCTATCCAAGCGCCCTCCCCCCCTCTGGATCCCCTTCACTTGTCCCCCTTTTTCCCGGGAAGAACCTTTTTCCCAAGCTAGAAACCTTCTGCCCTTTGTCTGCCAGAAAAAAAAACCCCCAGCTTTGATTTGGCCCCGCCGGCCAGGGGCCCTTTTTGCGGGTAACCCGTGGTTTTTGCCCCTTGTTTTTTACTTTGTGTTCACTAGTTTTTGAATGGGATTTTCTTCCCTGAAAACCAAATTGTTTCCCCGGGGCCGACCCCTTTCCTTTTTCCAAAATCCCCCGGGTTTCCCCCCTGCTCCTTGATCCGGGGTGATTGACAGCTCTACCTTTTATTTTTTTGGGCTTCGTTTTTCCCTCCTATTGCCTTTGTCCTTAGTTCTCCGGGAAAGGGTTTTAAAGGGGCTTTCTTTTTTCCTCCCCTTTGGGCGGGGTTTTTAATGGCCCCCTTTTCGTTTTTGCCCCCCCAACGTCCTCTCCTTAACTTCCCTTTTTGGGTCAGTTTTTCTTTGGGCCCTTTTGATTTTTCCTGCCCCTTTTTTGGGGCCCTTTCTTCCCAATTTTTTCTGTTTTTTTTTTGTTTTCCCTTTTTTTAAAACCCCTTTGGAAAGGGGCCCCCCGGGGGGGGTTTTTTTGGGCCCAAAAAAAAAAGGGGGGGGGTTAACCCCCCCTCCCTTTTTTTTGGGGGGGGGGCCCCCAAAAGGCCTTAAATTTCCCCCCCCCCCTTTTTCTCTCCCTTTTTAAAAAATTCCCCCCGGGCCCCCCCCCTGGGTTTTCCCCCCCCTTTTCCCCTTCCTTTTTTTAAACCCCCCTTCCCCCCCCCCCCCCCCCTTTCCCCCCCCCCCTTTTTTCCCCCCCCCATTTTTTCCCCCCCCCCCCCCCCCCAAAATTTCCTTCCAAAAAGGGGGGGGTGTGGGGGGGGTTTTTTTTTGGGGGGGGTTTTTTTTTTGGGTTTTAAGGGGGCGGTGGGGGCCCCCGGGGGGGGGGGGGGGTTTTTTTTTGGGAAGGGGGCCCTTTTTTTTCCCCCCGGGGGGGCCCCCCCCCGGGGGGGGGTTTTTTTAAAAAAATTTTTTTTTAAAAAAAAAAAAAAAAATTTTTTTAAAAAGGGGGGGGGAAAAAAAAATGGGGGGGGGGGGTTTTTTTAAAAAAAAAAGGGGAAAAAAAATTTTTTTTTCCCCTTGGGGGGGGTTTTTTTTTTTAAAAACCCCCCCCTTTTTGGGGGGGTTTTTAAAAATTTTTATTTTTCCCCCCCCCAAAAAAGGGGTTTTTTTTTAATTTTCCGGGTTTTTTAAAAAATTTTTGGGGGGCCAAAAAAATTTTTTTGGGTTTTGGGGGGAAAACCCCCCAAAAATTTTTAATTTTAAAAAAAATTTTTCCCCCTTGGGAAAATTTTTTTTTTTTTAAAGGAAAAGGGGGTTTTAATTTTTTTTTTAACCCCCCCTTAAAACCCCCTTTTTTTTTAAAAAATTTTTCCGGCATTTTTAAAAAATTTTTTTTAAAAAAAACAAAGGGGCCCAAAAGGGGGGGGGAATCAGGGGCCCCCAAAATTTTTTTTTTCCCCCCTTTTTTTTTTATTTAATTTAAAAATTTTTTCCCCCTTTTTAAAAAATTCCCCCAAAAAAAAAAGGGGGAAACCCCCAAATTTTTTAAAAAAAATTTTTTTTTTTTCCCCCTTTTTTTTGGGGGTTTCCCCCCCCGGGGAAAAAAAAACCCCGGGGAAAAAAAAGGGGTTTAACCAAAAAATTTTTTTTAAAAAAAGG
This sequence comes from Phyllomedusa bahiana, assembly GCA_025379985.1. Taxonomy (NCBI): domain Eukaryota; kingdom Metazoa; phylum Chordata; class Amphibia; order Anura; family Hylidae; genus Phyllomedusa; species Phyllomedusa bahiana. Next base: position 17,921 of record JAODAL010032843.1, read on the forward strand.
TTTTTTTTCCCCCTTTTAAAAAAAGGGGCCAAAAGGGAAAAGGTTTTTTGGGGGGGGGGGCGGGGGGGGGGGGGGGGGGGGAAAAGGGGGGGGGGGGGGGGTTCTCCCCATACTTTCGAATTTCTATTCATTCACGTGGGATTTTATACCAAGGGTTAATATCTCCTCTTGTTTTGTGGGGGAATTTGAGTCAAATACAGGTTGTGTGTATTTCTTCCCCACACACACCTGAAATCCATCTGGTTCATTCTTTAGGGTATTTTATACCAAGGGTTAATTTATCCTCTTGTTTGTGGGGTAATTTGAGTCAAATACAGGGTGTGTGTATTTCTGCCACAAACACGCCTGAATCCATTAACTTCAGACCGGTGGGGATATTTTAATTTGTGGCCAAGAGTAATTTTATTCACTTTTTGTGGAGAATTCTTTGTCAAATCCAGTGTTTGTGTATTTCAACATACATTTCAAATCCAGCCACTCCAGTCTCTTGGGATATTGCTATCTGTGACAAACAGTACATTTTTAAAATTATTGTGGTGATTCTGTTAAATGCTGATACATGTAGAGCCTCCCAAAAGAGTGGAGAGGGTAATCAGTAATTTTGCATTGCCATCACTAATCATTTTGCCATTCCTTTGATCCTTCAGTGTCCGCTTTCAATTGGTCAATAATCCATCCTTGCTAAAGCCAAAATGAAACAGGAGTTGATCCCAAAATTATTAAGTAAATGGAATATTTGCATGTCTTCTGTGTTTTGTATCCTCTCCTGCTTTTGGCTACCTAATCATCAAACAATCCTGCTGCAAACAAAGAACCATGTCATACTAGCCTTACAGCTTCTCTGGAGATAAAATCGGTTATGTTTGTCCTTTGCATTCCTTCTGACAGATTAAAAGAAGGGGGAAACCAAACATAGTGGCAATGTTGTAGAGTGGTGAAGGGTGCAAACAGCATTAGGAAACCACAGGGTGGTTGACAGAGAGTGATCAGTTGGCAGCAGCATGAGTGGAAAATTACAGATTGTGGAGGTGGCAGCAGCAGCAGCAGGAGGTAACCTGAGTGGTGAGATAGAAGCCACAACAGAAAGCTATATAATGGCCCAGTGAATAGTGGGGAGGTGGGTGGCAATACCAGTCCCTGGTTAAGATGGTGGGTGGTAGAAGGAGCAGCTGGCAGTAGATATGTGGCATCAGGCGGGTGGCAGCATCAGAATAGTACCTGAGGCAAGTAGCCAGAAGAATCCAGGTTCAGGGTCTGCTCGAGGTACAGCTGCTGGTGGGTACCTAAATCACTAGGGGGGTGAAGAAAGCTGCTCATCAACAACTCCAGACTCAGGTTGCTGCTGATGGAGACGGTACTGCTCATAGCCCCCTATCCCCTCACATCAGCCGTGGCAGTGGTACATGAGCACTGAGGAACCCACCGGCTAGACCTGCTAGAGGATGGACGATGGTGCAGATAGGCAGCGGCCAACTGACTACTTAGGATGTCTCTATAGTTCTTGAGTTTGTCCTACATCTTGGCAGATAAAAAATACCCCCATTTTGGACAGGCCGCCAGGGTCCAAGATGGTGGAGAACCAGAAGTCATCCCATTGCCAGATAGTGACTATTCGGCAGACAAATCAGCATGCAGCTTCCCATCTGCACAAGTGACTCTGAGGGACTCGCTGCCTCCGTCTCCACTGTATACTGCCATGGTGTGTCTGGGTCATCTGCCTTGTTCTTCTTCATCTCCCTCTACCTCCTCCAGCTGCTCCTGCGCTTCCTCTCCTGTCACCTGGCTAGAAAAATCACTCGTTTCAACAGACATCAATGACTCCAGACTCAGGTTGCTGCAGATGGAGCTGGTACTGCTCTTACAACCCCAACCTCCCACCGCAGCAATGGCAGTGGTATGTGAGCGCTAAGTAACCCCCCGGTCAGACCTAAGGGAGGATGGACGATGGCGCAAATAGATCTCTCTATCATTACCAATGGCTGCACTCTCTCACTGACACCACAGGTCCGCTACCTTGGGATAACCTTTGACTCAAATTAGGCCTTTCAAACCACACATCCAAACCCTTACCCTTGCCTCCACCAGAAAAATATCTCCTGAATCTGCTCATAAAATGAATTGGAAGATTTCAAAACTGACAAAATTTTTAGAGTATTATAATTTTGCCTACATTGATATGTCCCAGACACAAGATTAGGGCTTTAGAGTATTTAGATATATCTGTCTGGAAAATCTTATAATGTGGGTTATATTTAGTAAAAAAAAGTTTAAAAAATGGGTAAGTTCAAGAGATTTCAAGATATGGAAGTTCACAATCTGACCATTGTTATTATTATTATTATTATTATTATTATTTATTTTATAGCGCCATTGATTCCAGGGCGCTGTACATTCAGGGGGTTACATACATAAGTCAAACATTTACAATAGTGACAATCTCTGACTAACATTTAGGTAAAAGAGGGAGGGGCCCTCCCCGAAGGCTTCAATCTCCCAAGGAAAGGGGGAAAAAGAACAAAAGGGTTTGGGGGGCAGACATTTTTTTGGGGGGTGTGGGGAAACAGTGGGTTTTATTCTAGGTTTTTTAGGCTATCCTGAAGAAGGGGTTTTTCCCAGGTTGTTTTTTTAAAGGGCTGGGAACTTGGGGGAGAGTCTGATTTTTTTTGGGGCAGGGGTCCAGAGTATGGGGGAGGCACGAAAAGAAATCCTGGGGGACGGTTTGTGAGGAGGGAAAAAAGGGGAGAGGGGAAAAAGGCCTTTTAAGGAGCGGAGGTTGGGGTGAGGGGGAAAACCGGGGGAGTTTAAGAGGGAGATGTAATGGAGGGGAAAAGTTATGGAGACCCTTTTTAGGTTTTTTTTTTAATAACTTGAATTTAAATTTGGTTCGGGCAAGGGGAACCCAGGCAGGGTTTGGCAAAAGGGGAAAACGCAGGGGATTTACGAGGAGAGAGGTGGAAAATACGGGCACAAGTTGAAAAAGGATTAAAAGGGGAGCAAAGTGCCCCGAGGGGAGATTTACAGAAAAGGGATGTTGCAGTAGTGGGAGGGGGGAAGTGACAAGGTCATGGACCAGCATTTTTTGTAGTCACAGGGTTTTTTTTTTAAAGGAAAAAGGGGAAAGCAGAAAAGTTTTTTCAGGTGGGGGCGGCATTGGAGGAAAGGGTTTTTTGGTTTTTGGGGGTTTAAAGGGACAAAGCAAACCCAAAGTTTTTACCCCAAGGCAGGGGGCCCTTGTGGAACCGGGTGAAAAGTGTAAGCCATTGATATGAAAAGATCAGGGGGGGGGGGTGGAGTGGGGATGAGGGGAAGAAAATTTGAATTCCCATTTTTTTTTCCTAAAAACATTTTTAGGAACGGGAGGAGAAAAGGAGGATATGGATAAACAGGCAAGTCTGGGACCCGGGGACGGGTAAAAGATTTAATGTGGGGGCCCGGGAGATTAGAGGTTGGGGTCGCCAGCATACAGGGGTTTACGGGAAGCCAGGTGATGCAATGAACGGGAAACCAGCCCAAAAAAGGGGTTAAAAATAAGAAAGTAGGGGGGCCCAGGCCCTTGACCCCTGGGGACACCAACAGAGAAGGGCGAGGGGAAAGGAGGTGGTGCGAGGTGGAGACACTGAATGCCGTTTTCAGGGGGGGTAAGGGGGAAGACCCAAAGGGAAAAGGGCGGGGGGTTCCGTGATGCCGAGAGGGGAAAAGGAAAATTTGAAAGCGGGGGGGAAATTGGTCAACGTTTTAAAAGGTGGAGGACGGGCCCTAAGGGGGGAAAGGGCCCAGAGTAGTGACGTGAGGTTTTAACGGTTTAGGTCTTTTGGTGACTTTGGTTAGGGGGGGTTTTTCTGTAAGTGATGGGATTAAAAACCCAAAGATTGCAGGGGGTCAAGAAGAGATTTTTGGGGGGACAGAGGGGAAGGACAGTTGAAGGAAGTGTTTTTTGGGAAAAAGTTTTCGAAAAAAAGGAAAAAGCAGGGGAGATGGACAAAAGGGTTGGACAGAGAAAAGGGTTTCAAGAAAAGGGTTTTCTTCGGGGATGGGTGTGATGGGGCGTGTTTAAAATTTGGGGGAAGGGACGACCCAAGGTTTAGTGAAAGGTTGAAGAGGGGGAAGAGCTGGGAGAAAAAATGGGGCTAAAAAGGTTGGGGAAAAGGGGGAGGGATGGGTTTGGAAAAGGGTTTACAGGTAGGGGGTTTTGGATTTGGGGGATTTAGTTGGGGAGAGCAATGTAAATGAGTGACAGTGGAGAAGCAAGTTAGGGGGGGAAGTGAAAGGGTTTGGTGGCTTTTTGGGAATTTGTGTGGGTAGGGGGGCTGGCGGGGGGGACTGTCCCCGGAAAAGGGGTGGGGGCCCGGTGGGGACAGGGGGATTGATGTTTTTCTCGATAAAGGTTTGGGGTTTTTGTTTAAAAAGGGGGGGTGGCAAAGTAAATCCGCTGAAAGGAGGGATGGGGGAGGAGGTGCTGGTGGACGGGGGAAGCGGGGTTTAAAAGGTTTTGAATATTTTTGTCTGGGGTTGTGGACGGGGAGGATATGAAAAGGGTGAAGAAACCCTTTTTTTGGCGGGGGCGAGGTAAGATTTAAAAATGGTTTAAGTGATAGTTTCTTTTATTGAAGTCGGTGTGGAGGGGGGTTTTTTCCTTCCCAGTGGCTTTCCGGAAATTTCTGGAGGCCCCGCCTCACTTTTTTGGTGGATTTGGGGTGGGGCCAGGGTTGTCTGTTTTTTTTTGTGGTATCTTTGTGTGAGAGGGGGCGACCAAGTCAAGAGTGGAGGTGATTGTGGGTTGAAAAATTTGGGTGGCTGGGGGTTGGGGGCCCATCTAAAAAGGAATGGTAGAGAAAAGATATCAAAAAGTCCAAAGAATTTGCAGGTTAATTTTTTTAAAAGGGTTTTTTATGGGGTGAAATTTTTGGTGGGGAACAGGAGGCATAGGTGGGGAGAGTTTAGGGGTGAAGGTAAGCCAGTGGTTTTTCAGAAAATTAGGATGTGGAAGTTAGAGAAGTCAGATAGGGGGCAGGGGGGGGGTGGGGAAGAGGTCCAGATTTTGTCCATTTTTAAAGATTTGGGCCCCAAGGGGTCCACTGGGAGGGGCCCAAAAAGAAAGAGGGGGGGGCGAAAAGGATTTTTTGGGGCAGCAGAGTGGGGTGGTCCAGGGGTGGGGATTAAAGTCCCCCATTTTTGGAAAGTTGGGGTTTTCCCGGAAAGAAAGTGGAAAAAGCCAGGGGGCAATTGATCAAGGAAGGGGGTGCGGGGCCTGGGGGTGGGAGACCCCTGCCAATTTGGAATTGGGGGGGGAAAAAAAAAAAAAATTTTTTTTTTTAAAAAAATTGGGGACAGATTTTCACCTCAAAGGAGGGGAGGTTGAGGAAAGGTAAGGGTGGAAGGGGGGGCGAAGGAACGGGTGCCCCGACAGGAAAGGGCCAACACCTCCCCCAAATCTTGTTCCCCAGGGGGCGGGGACATTTTAAATTTGGGGGAGGCCACCAAAGGAAAGAGCAGCGGGGGAGACTGGTTCAGAGGGCGTCACCGGGTTTTTCCGTCAAAAACCAAGGAATGTTTAAGTTACTTTGATATAAAGAGGTCAGGGTATGTGGGAGAGTTTTGTTCCCATACAGACCGTGCTTTTCCATAGACTCCAGAGAGAAAAATAGTAAAAGGGAGGGCACAAGGGAATGGGTTTCAAGTTTGCGGGGGTTAAAAAAGAGTTTGCAGAAATGGGTCTTTACGGCCAGAGATACATTAGGGGGAATGTGGGGGGTGGGGGCCCGGGTTCGCGGAAAAGTCCCCAGCACCAAAGGAGGACAAAAGAAGGGGGTTTAGGGGGTGGGAGTAAAAATAGACAGAAAATAGGTTGGGTTTTGTTTAGTGGGGAAAAGGGAGGGATAGGGGGAAACAGGTTGGGGCCCAGCAGACAAGGTAAAGAGGGTAAAATGCGGGGGGAGATAAAGAGTTCTTTTGACCCACCCTGAGGGTTATGGGGATGGGCATTTATTTTTTTTTTTTTAAAGAAAAGGGAAAGGGTAAAGATAAATTGGAGGAGAGGAAAAGCAGGTGAGGGGACTGGGGCAGGCTGTGGGTTTTAAAAGGGGAAAAGAAAAAAAGCAAACAACTGTTACCTTCACAACCCTTGTTTTTAATTTTCCTTTTTAAAATTTTCCCTTTTTTAAATTTTCACTGTTCTAGTACTTAAAAAATTTGGGCCGTACTTTGAACATGGCCACCAGGGACCGAGGTCAGATATGACTCATACATACTAATTAGTAAAATCAAAACCCTTTCTGGCTCCCGGGACAAACAAGAGGGGGGGGGGAAAGGGAAACACAATTAAACAAGGTGGGGGGGAAGGGGGGGGGAAAGGGAAAGCTAAATTGAATTTTAAGATGGAAAACTGTAAGAACAACACAAATAGCAGGGAATGGAAAAGGGAAGCTTGGGGTTGTTTTTCAGTCTTTAATCATATCAGGAATAAATATCAGAAGAAGGAAACCCAGCAAAATTTTTAAATGGGAGAAAATAGTTTTGGGGAGATATAAAACCCCCCTTTGGGGTATGGTTTAGAGAGGGGGGCGAATTGATTCTAACGAATTAAAGGGGTTATTTTAAAAATTTCATAAAAACCCTTTCGGTTCTGAACAAGCAAATTTTGGGGTCTTCGCTTAAAAGGAAGTTGCTTTTTCCCTATAAAATGGCGGGCAAAGCAAAAATGGCGTTACAGGGGGCAAAAAAAACTCTGGGAGGAAAAAAGGGCATACCTACAGGGCCCATGTGCAGAGATGAAGCCAATCAGAGACCGGCGGGTTTCCCTGTAAAATTGGTCACCTGCACTATAAATTTTCCGGGGGGACGCTGGGAGCTCATACTGCTCTCACTGTATTAAATTGGGGAAGGGTTTCCTCCCCCATGGGCTTTTTAAATGATACCCTCTTACTAAAAAACCCCTTTTTTTTTTTAACAGCATTTTTGGGGGGGGTGCCCACAGCTTGTCTCAGACCCTGCTTCTCTTAACTTTTTCTAATTCTGGGGTTTGTGGGGTTTTTGGAACTGAATTTTCCAGGGGTGCGTCCAATGCAGCTGCATATATTTTTTAATGCTATCTGCTCAAAAAGCACTTTGAAAAAACCAAGGGTTATCAAAACCCTTTTCCCCGGTTTGCATTCTTTAAAGAAAAAAGCGTTTTTACAATCCAAATACCCCTTCATTTTTGGGCGCTCAATTCTTTTGCGCAAATTACATCCAGGGGGGAAAATTTAAACCCTTGTTCTCTGTTTGTGGTGACTAAAAGAACCTTTTTTTCCAAACCCCAAAAAAACCAATTTTTTTTTTTTTTGTAGCATAAACCCTAACCAAGGGTTTTTTACAAGTTTTTTTCTTGTTGTGTAACCCTAAAAAAACATGCTATTGTAAAAAAACGCACAAACGCCGGTAGTTTTTGGGGGCCCCAATTTTTTTTGCGCAATTTACATCCCCGGGGTTAAATTAAAACGTTGTTTTTGCGTTGTTGGGGGAAAAAAAACCCCTTTTTTACCCCCCAAAAAAACCTTTTTTCCTGTACATAATTCAAAACCGAAGGTTAATTACAAGTTTTCCCCTTTTGTGGGACCGTAAAATACATGCTATTGTAACACCTACAAAGCTGGTTTTTTTTTGGTTTGGGTCAATTTCCCCGTTGCCAATTTAAAATCCGGGGGTTTAAATTTAAACTTTGGGGTTTTCTGTTGTGGTTTACTAAAAAAAAACCCCCTCTTTTTCACCACCAAAAAAAAACATTTTTCCTGTAGCATAATTCATAACCGAAGGTTAATTTTCAAGTTTTTTCTCTTGGTTTTTGTACCTTTAAAATTTCACGCCATTGAAAAAACCACAAAGCGGTAATTTTTGGTTGCTCAAATTTTTTTTTGGGGCAAATTTAGATCCAGGGGTTAAAAGAGGCATTGTTCTTTCTTTTGTGGGGGCACCCAAAAGAAACCTTTTTTTTCACCCCCAAAAAAAGCCAAATTTTGCCCCTTTTTTTTTTCCCTAATTCAAATCCCCAAGGTTAATTAAGCCTTTTTTGTGCTTTTAAAATTCATTAAAAAAAAACACAAATTTTTTAAAATGACACAAACAAGTAAAATTTTTTTTCCCCCGGCCATTTGTTGAGGCCGCAAAATTTTAATCCAAGGGTTTCCCAAGCTTGTTACTGGGGGTTCATTTGGAGTCAAATACGGGGGGTTTATTTATTTATAAAGAAAACTTCATCAAAAAAGGTCTGTCATTTTAGAACAAAGGAGTATGTTTAAACCCGAGAGATGGGAGGCCTTTACCTGCGAGTTACAGTGGGGACAAGATTCCCGGGGGCAGGCCCAGGTTTTTCAGGTTTCATTTTAAAGGGGAAAGTCGCCCTCAGGGTTTTACTCGGTTTTAGCCCCAACTGGGCCCCTTCACTAGCGGCCCCGGGTGTTGTTCAGCAACCCAATGGGTTTTTTTGGGTTGGTTTTTAAATAGGTTTATTCCCCCTTCCTCTCAGGTGACATTCGAAAAACCCCAGCCAAGAGTCTGTTTGGGAAAAAGTTTAGACCAAAAACCCTTAGTTTGGGATGGCCCCGGGGGCGGGTCAGCAGCCCTCACCTGTCCCCCAACCCCATCTTTCCCCTTTCCGGTTCCCTCAGCCAGAGATCTACTATGTTGGGGTGGGGGTCCAAACGCCACTATAATACGAGGATGGGAAAAATTTGAGGGGGGCAAATCCCGCGGGTACTTGGGGGGCGAAGAAATTTGGGGGCCCAAAATCCCCTGCTTCTTTGCAGTAAGGGGGGGCAAAGTATCGATTTTAGAGAGTGGCATGGGGGGTCATGTTGTGAGGGGTTTTAGACTCTGTTACCCAAGACCGGTTTATGAGGACAGCAGGACGATGGGAAAAACAAAAAACGATGAGATGTTAAAACCCCGAAACCCCACTTGGGACCCCGGTTTAGGCAAGGGCTTCAAATCGTCAGGAAAAAAGAGGGGGGTTTTAACCCCCCGCGTCAGGGGGGCGACGCGCCCGCAAGTGGGGTTGTGTGGGGCCCTGATTCAGCAGGGGGGTTTGCAGCATTTTGAGGTCCCGGGAAACTAAGCGGCCACCGGGGTAAAAAAACCCCGCTTCGCAGGGTCCAAGAAAGTAGCGGCCCCAGGGGCTCCGAGGCAGGGGGGCGGTAGTAGCACTCAGTTTTCCGGGGAGTTGGGCGTAAAATCAGATTAAATGGCCCCGGGGTTTGGCAAATTCTTTTCTAAGGCACCGGAAGGACCCCCCCCCAATATGGGTATAGTAGAATCTGTGGGCCCGAAAGGTTGAAACGTGGGCCAGGGAGCTAATGTTGGGAAACCAAAAGGGCCCCGTGTCAACACCTCAAACGGGCACCACCGGGGGCCTGGGAGAAACGTGGGTCCCGATGTGGTGGTCCCTCCTCCGCCGCAGCAACAGCAGCACAGCGTCCCCGGGGGGCACAAATGCCATTGGGAGCCAGTCAAGGGGCCCCCACCCCTCTGCAGAAGGGGGCTTTTTATCTTTGCCATCAACTCCCTGTCCAGATGACTCCTGCTCCTCCCTACTCAAAATGCCAAACAGGTTTTTTCAGGAGGGGATTTTCAAAAAGACAACAGTATGCGTCCAACCAACCTAAAAGGTTTCAGAAGCTGACCCCTGCTCCTGTCCCCGTTGTAGGGACTGCAAATTTCCCCCCTTTTCCCAAAAGGGGACCCCTGCAAACCCTTTTAGGGAAAATTATGGGTTTTGCCGAGCCGGGGATGGAATTTCCCCAACCCTTTAAAAATTTTTTTTTCCCCCAAAAAGGGGATACCCCCCACTTCATAAAAATGTAAAAGAAGGGGGGGGCCCGTTCCCCCTTTAGCTTATCGGTTTTTTCCAAGGTGCATGGCAACGTTGGGCCCTCTGGAAACTGTAAAATACGGGCCCAAAGGCCAGTACAAAGTCCCTTTTAAGGGCCCCCTGGGGAATTTTGCTTTTCCCTGCCCAGGGCACAAACCCAAAACTTGGGGCATGAGAAAGGAGCTTTTTTCCTCCACGTTGTCAAAACTGCGGCTCCTGCGCCAATGTCCGCCTCCTCCTCCTCCACCCCCACCCCCATCTCAGCCTCCACAAGTACTGCTCCATCATACCACACTTGTAGGGCACAGCGGTGTCACACAGTTCTACACCTGGCTTGCCTCGGTGAACGAAGTCACACAGGGGAGGAACTGCTCCGCGTCATGCAGCAAGAAATCGATATGTGGCTTTCTCCGCGCCAACTGCAAATCGGAACCATGGTGAGGGATAATGGGAGGAACATGGTGTCCGCGCTGCACCGAGGAGGGATGGTCCATGTGCCCTGCATGGCGCATGTGTTCAATTTGGTTGTGAAAAGGTTCCTGAATTCTTCCACCGATCTTCAGAAGATTCTGAAAATGGCCAGGAAACTGTGCATGCACTTCATCCATTCCTACAAAGCCAGGAACACCCTCCTCGAGTTGGACCCTCACTACCAGTCCAAAATGGGAGCCTTTTTCCCAGCTATTGAGAGGGAAAACAAACTCAAATACTATAGGGAAATCCTCCGTAGTCAGTTGGCCGCTGCCCATGTGCGGCATCGTCCCTCCTCTGACAGGTCTGACCGGGGGGTTCCTCAGCGCTCACGTACTACTGCTGCGGCTGCTGGGTGAAGGTGGGGGGGTAGGAGCAGTACTAGCTCCATCAGCAGCAACCTAAGTCTGGAGTCACTGATGAGCAGCTTCCTTCACCCGCCTAGTGAGGAGGGCAGTCGCCAGCAGCAGCAGGACCTGGGGCAGACACTGAACCAACAGGTGATGGCCTACTTGGACAGCACTCTGTTACCCCAGTTAGAAGATCCGCTGGACTACTGGGCAGCCAAACTGCCGAGTTTGCAGTGGAGAAGCTGTCCTGCCCGGCCAGTAGTGTGGCATCAGAACGGGTGTTCAGTGCGGCGGGGGCCATCGTTACCCCAAGGAGAACCCGTTTGTCCACGGGAAATAGGGAACGACTGACCTTTGTCAAGATGAATCAGGCGTGGATTAGCCAGGAATTCCACACACCAATGCCTTAGGCATCAGACTACATCAGCCATGACGCCTCACCCAAACTGTGAGAAATTAGTCTGAGTTCAAACTACCTGCCTCAGCCACTATTCTGATGCCGCCACCCGCCTGATGCCACACATCTGCTGCCAGTTTCTCCATCTGCCTACCCCCATCTTTATCGGGGACTGGTATTGCCACCCACCTGCACACTCTGTCATTGTGCCCCTCTATGACCTCATGCTGCTGCTGCTGTTGCTGGTGCCGTGACCTCCACACTGTGTCATTGGGCCACTCTCTGACCACATACTGCTGCTGCTGTTGTTGTTGCTGCTGCGGTCACCTCCACACTGTGTCATTGTGCCACTCTCTGACCTCATGCTGTTGCTCCTGCGGCAGTCACCTCCACACTCTGTCATTGTGCCAGTCCGTGGCCTACTTCTGTTTTTGCCACCTCCAGAATGTCATTGCGCCACTGCCTGACCTCATGTTGCTGCTACCGTGACCACTACACTGTGTCATTGTGCCACTCGGTGGCCTACTCCAGTTTTTGCCACCTCCAGAATGTCATTGTGCCACTGCCTGACCTCATACTGCTCCTTCCGTGACTTCCACACTATGTCATTGTCCCACTCTGTGGCCTACTCCTGTTTTTGCCACCTCCAGAATGTCATTGTGCCACTCTCTGACCTCATGCTGTTGCTCCTGCTGCCGTCACCTCCACTCTCTGTCATTGTGCCACTCTGTGGCCTACTCCTGTTTTTGCCACCTCCAGAATGTCATTGTGCCACTGTCTGTCCTCATGCTACTACTGCTGTGACCTCCACACTGTGTCATTGTGCCACTCAGTGGCCTACTCCAGTTTTTGCCACCTCCAGAATGTCATTGTGCCACTGTCTGACCTCATGCTGCTGCTGCCGTGACCTCCACACTGTGTCATTGTGCCACTCTGTGGCCTACTCCTGTTTTTGCCACCTCCAGAATGTCATTGTGCCACTGCCTGACCTCATGCTGCTGCTGCCGTGACCTCCACACTGTGTCATTGTGCCACTCTGTGGCCTACTCCTGTTTTTGCCAACTCCAGAATGTCATTGTGCCACTGTCTGACCTCATGCTGCTGTGGCTGCCGCCGTTACCTCCACACTCTGTCACTGATGTTGCCACCTGAGCTCTCAGCTTGTTTTTTTCCAGCTGTCGCTGCCATGACTTTATCAGGCTACATTCCCGCTTCAGTTTTTTGGTCAGTTTTGCCCTCTTAAGTGCCCAGGGAATTTCATAGTGAAGCGATTCTACGAGCGGCGGCTGTCATGTGCGTGTCATACTAAAACACAACATTGTTTGAAGACCAAACCAAGCTCCATCTGCTTATTTAAGCATGGCACAACGTTCTACAGCACCCTGCAGGCTCTGTGCAGCCTGGAAATAGCTGTTTTCTAACGTGATTCATCCCGAAGTAATTCAGACCGAAACAAATTTTGTCAGAAAATTGGGTGAAGTCAGCGAATCAAATTTTTGAGAAATTCGCCCATCTCTAGTATGGTTATTGTGATTGGATAGAATTGTGAGACTTAACGGAGGTTCCCATGATTAAAATCATGGATTTAGAGGCATTTACTTTGTGGTAGGAGAGGGAGCTAAATTCTCGTAGGACGAATGAAAGAGCTTTAGCTGACTTCTCTGGGTCTGAGAGGACTTCAAGTATGTCATTGGCAGAAAGCTCAATCTTTTGTTCCGTATCTCTTATCACAATGTAAAGGCTTCCATTGCCGCCATGTTTTCTGTTTCACTACAGTAAAAAAAGGTTCAAAAATGGGTAAGTTCAAGAGATTTCAAAATCTGGAAGTTCACAATCTGACCATTGGTATGGGTATTGTGATTGGACTTAACAGAGGTTCCCATGATTAAAATCAGGTATTTAGAGGCATTTACTTTGTGGTAGGAGAGGGAGCTAAATTCTTTTAGTACGAATTAAAGAGCTTTAGCTGTCTGAGAGGGCTTCAGGTATGTCATTGGGAGAAGCTCAATCTTTTGTTCCGTATCTCTTATCACAATACCCTTTAAAGGAGTAGTCCCATTTGGAGATATTCTCTTCACCGGCTGCTCGTTGCTAGCTGCGTTCCGGCCGTGTATGTGAATGAGGAGGGTGGCGACAATAATGTAATAGTAAAAAAGGTTACATATATTTGGTATTACCACCTCTGTAAAAGTCTGATATATTAAAATATAATATAATTTATCCCATATGCTGAACACCATAGAATAAAAAAAATCCAAAATTGGAGTAAAAGCGATCAAAAAAGGTACATGCATTCCAAACTCGTACCAATAAAAAGTACACAATAATTCAAGTTCATAAGTGTTAGTATAAAATAGTTATTGGTCATAGAAAATGGCATCATGGCAAAAATGTGAAAAATAGAAAATGTTTGGAATTTTTTTACGGGGGACAAATTTAAATGAATAAACTGCACATGTTTGGCATTTCTGGATTTATAGCCACCTGTAGAATACAGCTAACACATCATTTATATTGAGGGTTGAACGCCGTAAAAACAAAATATGAATAACACCATCAGAAATTAAAATCTTGTCCCCACAAATATAAAAGTCCCATTTATTTGTTCTTAGCTGGATTAGGTGGAAAAAATAAAAAAAGTTATGGCTCGAAGAGGGAAGAACGGATGCGACAAAAAAAAAAAAAAAAGTCAGCAGGGGGAAGGTGTTAAAGAATGAGGATAGCGGATAATAAATTTGCTTTGTAGAATAGGTCACAGAATGTAGTTTCCATGGTCCACTATTAATGTTTGAAATATAATGCCACTGGATCAAGGATTTTCAGAGGCAATTTCAGTCATTCACAGACATCTTATTGATAATAAGAAAAAAACAGACATTACATTTCATGTGATATTGCACTTCATGCGCTATCCATTTTTTCTTTTTAGCAATAAAATGTCCATATATAATTGCCATTGCCTCTGAAGATTCTTGATCCAGCGCCAAAAATTCATAGTGGACTGTGAAAATTACATTTCTTGATCCCAAATTTATAGACAGAATATATGTCCTCACCCACTGCAGTGGTGGAAGAAAGATTTGGAGCAGCTGCTGGATTTAAGCACATCATGTTGTGGCTATATTTGCACTATGACAAAATGTGAGTGCATTGCACTTTGATTATTGCTTGGCTTCAAATAATTTGTTTGGAAATATTACACAAGATCAGAGCCTCTGTCTCTTTTTTTCACCATTTTGATCTGCACGAGAGAAAGTTACAACACTTTATGAATTTGATAACCAAAAAACACTGACCTACATATTTTTTAAAATTCTGTAATAATTTCAGTTTGCATGACTCCTGCATGACTCAATCATCATACAATTTTAATGACATATTAAAACAGTAGTGAAAAATCTAGCAGTACCTAATAAATATGACACAGTAAAGGGGTATTTTTTCCCCCAGGCTATCACATTACCTTAAACTATTAATATGATCTACTTTACCAGTCATTAAAGTCTGTTTTGTCTTACAATTCAACTTGAAGACATAAACTAAACATCCTTAAAAACTCTCAATGACCTTACATTAGCCTAACTAATCTAGCCTTATTGGTGGACAGTTTGTAGAATTAAATTATAGTACAGGCAGCACAAAAGGACATAGTACATATAGTAAGAACTATATTTAAAGGAAAACATCAATCTAAGATTTCTGTTCTCTGGCACAATTTCAACTGCAAATGTCAAAATAGAGAGAGATATTCCTGCTTTGCTTCCTAGTTACTTTTTTGGTTCATAAATTCTTTCTCAAAAGCTGGTTATAAAGATAACATCATGTATAGAATTATGAAATAACCTATCTACTTTATTTAAAAATATAACAAGTATTTTTTTGCACAAGACAAAACAGGATGTATAGTAATAAAATTGTGAAAAAAAAAAAGATTTGTAACAACTTTTCCTTTCACAAAATAGGTAAGCATCTGACAGTGAATTACTTTAATTAAAATAGTAACTTGGCGCTACTAAGCTAGCACCTTTTTGTCTTTTTGGGATAAATTATAATTATTATTGGCACCATGTAATTTACCAAATAATTTATTGAAAAATGTTAAACATATCTTTGTGGGATGGGATAGTAAAAAGATTTTGAATATTTTTTGGGAATCCTTTTGAGTTTCTTTTATATGAAATTTGATAAAAAATACTTGTTGTCTTTATTCCATGGGATATATTGTACTACCTTAAGGGTAGTATATTCACCAAAAACAGTAATTCTTGCATTCTTTTTTTCTTTTCCTAGCAATTACCATAAGAAATAAATGACATACTTTAATATTTTGGACTTTACAAACATGGTGGTGTCAATTACTTTTTTTTAATTTGTTTTCTATTTTGTACATGAATGGAATTATGTATTTATTTTTTTAAGTGTAACAGGATTATTAGGATGGCAAACCTCTGGGTTTTCACTAGGTCTCTAGTTGCCAAGAAAACCCTTTGGTACCTTGCGTTTACATCTTGAGAGGGAGCTCGAATGAGAGAGGGAGCCCTTTTACTCTGTTCAACCACTTATATGCACTGGTCACTATTCATTGTGGCTTTATTGTGATTAACTCCAATCTTGGCCATGGTAGTTAAGAGGTGACTCTTGCTGCATATCGAGTAGGATTAGATTGTAAGCCTGCTCCATGCACACCCCATGTCTTGATCCATAAATGTACAGTATAACAGATGACATTTAAAAGCATTCTTTGCTCTTTGATAAAGATAATGTTTTTGTCATTTCCTTTATACAGTAAATATAAATTAAATTGGCAGGATAAAATGTTAGGTACTTTAAAGTATAAAATCCTTTACAATATTTATTTGATATTCTTAAGAAAAATAAGATTGTTTAAGTCTTACATGCCACATATAAAAAAAAAGAAAATTAGCTCCAAAATGCTGTATTATTATATATTTTGTTACATTTTTATATACTACCAATAAATAAAGGGTATATATTGTCTTTTATACAAATTTTTTGGATAAAGCAATAAATAATAATAGTAATCAAACAACTGAAATTTTTAGGAGCTAAACTTAAATCACTTTGCAATATATGTAATTAACAGTTTTTCCCAATTATAATACCCCCTGTTTGTAGGGGAGCATCAGCTCCTCGGGCGCTATAGCACAGCCCTGTTAAATTCTCCACGTTACTGCCAGCCCGGGTTGTATACTAAGACCTGGCTTCTACACCCCTAGTAGAAGCCGAAAGGGGCCCCTGAATTCAAAAGTGAAACCAAGAAAACAGGACAGGTAAGATGAATCAATGTAGTGAGACAACCTCTTTAATATTAGTAATGTTACTGTTTCATACTTTAGGTGTCCCATTTTGAAATATATATTTAACTTTTTCTTTTCTATATTTATCAGACAAGAAAAGTTAATGTCCCCCCCCAAAAGGCCCCATGCATGGTACTTTATATTTTTAAATACTTTATCAATAATGATGTCAGCAGAATAAAAAATATAAACACAGCCCCAAATAACCCCCCATTGAGGCTAACAAATACTAAGGGTTTTAAAAGTACAAAACGAAAAGGCTTTTTAGGTCATGATACATGTTCTTCTATGCTAGGATTTAGACCAATAGAAAAAAAAAGTTTAAAAGAAGACACCCACGCTTAAAATGAGTAAGAATTTTTTATGTTGCCAGATAACAAAACAGTGCCTTACTGTGTCCAAATAGTGCAACAATAGGCCAAAAATGCAGCTACACAATTCTGAAATAAAGCCCTTTTTAAAGACTATGTAATTTAAAAATGCGTGTCCATTAAAAGGTCCAGCAATGTGGTTTCAGTCAAAGGAAAATGTACAGTAAACAGTAAAAGCCGGAATAGCTGCAGACACTGTAGTTCAGCTATGATATCACTTACATTACTTTAGAATTACCTCTGCTTCAGCTTTATTTCTACTGTTGGATGGGTTCATAAACATTTTATTATTATTTTCCCACTGCATTGTATGCTATTATTTATTAACCTAGCCTGGAAAACAAATGGAGAAGAAAGGATTGGGATTACACTGCTATTACAGCGTATTACTAATTGCGCCCAAAAAGATTTAAAAAAATGAACAAATCCCCCAAACATAATATGATAATGTTTAAAGCTATTAAAAACTTCATCTTTACAAGACCCAAAGATAAACAGTAACCTCCTGCAAAAAATATATAGAATTGGGGTCATAATATTTTTTTTTCAGCATAGAGCATATGAGTATCTATGTGTTATTTCTCTTTTCATAGTTTTCTTGATCTGAAGACTAGTGTTGAGCGATTGCGTTTTGCTATCGAATCGATCGATATGTCGATAGTCGGCCGCTATCGATAAGTTTTTTCGATAGGAGCATCGATTAATAGCATTACCATAAAAGTCTAAGGGAGAAGCAACAACACCTTCATTATTAACACCCAAACAAGGCTGGAGAAGCTGAAATTAACATCTACAACAGTCAAATGGATTCGTGCTACATCTGTTAAGGCAACACACTAGGTTATAAAAGTCACAGAACAATAAAGTCATCAGACCATTCACTATCCCCTGGTCGTTGGTACCACGCGACCCTTAAACCTGCATCACCCACAAATTAAAAAGTGCCGCGAAGGCATAGAATTGAACCATCCATGTTACTGTGAAATGGACATTGGAATATCCCTGTCCTGGGAACGCAACATGAGCCCGTCCAAACCTGCTTGACCCAACCCCAGAGTTAAAAAGTGCCGCAAAAAGGAGCTTCAACCACCATTTTAGTTTAACTGGACACTAATTATATCTGTCCATACTGCAAATGACATTAAACTCTGTCTGAACACCACATTTAAAAAGTGCCAGAAAAAGGAGTCTTTCAACCACCATTTTAGTTGAACTGGACTATACTGTCCCTGGTCCTGGGGCCACAGTATGACCATTAACCTGTCTGACCCCCCAGATTACAAAGTGCCGGAAAAGCAGTGTCTTTCACCACCCATTGTAGTTGGACTGGACATTGAACAAGGCACTGGTCCCTGTGCCCACACATTACCCCAGGTCCGGAGAGTACAGTGGGTGCGGTGAGAGCCACAGGCTGGCGTCCGTCATCTATTACACGACAGGTTAAAATGCCCTGATGTACGCAGCAACAAAACTGTTCCGTGCTGAAGCAAGTGCTAGAGCGGAAGTGTGAGAGAACTCCAGCCTTCCAGCGAGTACCAGTCAAGACCTGGGTAACGCTTTCTCGTGGCCTCGCCCCTCCGTAAATGATTGCAGGACCAATTGAGCTTCACTCTTGGAAATACTGGTGGTTAACGCTCCTGTTTTTACACCCATGTGCCCTTTTGCATGGCAATTCTTTTTCTCATTTTACTCAACCGTGTGGAGTAATTGTCACTGTACTTTGTTCTCTGTCGCGTGCACCATACTCCACGTCCACTGAATAACCTACATCTGGGTCAAGTTTTCTGTAACCTCCCTTGACAATTCAGGGGAATTTTTTTACCACAGCCTATTTTGTACATGCAAGTTTTTTAGTAGTTTAATTCTAGAAAACACATTTTTTAAAATAGAGGAATCCCACCTGTTCCTTTGTTTCTCTTTTTTTCATTGTAATTAAATGGGTGTGTCTCAATACAGGGATTGATAGCTATGTTAAAGATTTGCAAAAACAAGTCATTTTGCAATATGAGTGTCCCATTAAAACACGTCCTACCTATTCCTTTTTTGACAGCACAACACCATTGAGCCATCTTGACAATTGTGAAGAACAAATGTCTGTAGAAACAACCTTTTTTAGATAGACCTGTAGTATAGCTGCATGTCACAGCAAAAAGCCCCCAAAAATGTCAAAAATGACCCTTGAGCCACTTTGGACAATTGTTAGAACAAATGTCGTTAGAAAAAACATTTCTTAGAATAGAACCTGTAGTATAGCTGAGGTCACATCAAAATGCCCCTCAAAAATTCAAAGCATGACCCTTGAGGCCACTTTGGACAATTGTGAAGAACAAATGTCTGTTAGAAACAACATTTTTTTTTTTTTAGAAAAAAATTTTTAGACCTGTATATAGCTGCATTTTCACAGCAAAATGGCCCCCAAAAATTCAGAAGCATAACCCTTGATCCACTTTGGACAATTGTGAATAACAAATGGTCTGTTAGAAACAACAGTTTTTAGAATAGGACCGTGTAGTATAGCTGCATGACCCAGGCATATATATCCCCATAAAATTGAAACATTACCCTTGAGCCACTTAGGACAATTGTGAAAGAACAAATGTCTGTTTAGAAACAACATTTTTTAGAATAGCGACCTGTAGTAATAGCTGCATGTCCACAGCAAAATGCCCCCAAAAATTCAAAGCAGGACCCTTGAGCCACTTTGGTCAATGTGAAAACAAATGTCGGTTAGAAACAACAATTTATTATTTATAATAGACCCTTGAGATATTGCTGCTTTCAAAGCAACATGACCCAAAAATTTAAAAAATTGACTTCTCAGCCACTGTTAAAAATTGTGAGGGAGAAATGCCACTTAGATAGCCACATTTCTGTTCCAAACACCATGATTATTGCTGTATCTCACAGCTTCATTACCCCAAAAAATTATAAATATGAATTCTCACCACTATTAAAATTTGAGGGAGTAATGCCTACTTAAAGCCGATCAGTTTCTGTCCAAAGGAACCATGAATATTGCTGTAATCTCACATCTACATGACCCCCAAAAAATTATAAATATGAATTCACATCCACTATAAAAAATGTGAGGGAGAAATAGCCACTTAGAACCACATTTTCTGTTCCCAATGGACCATAATTATAGATGTATCTCACAGCAACATGACCTCAAAACCATTGACAATGCGAAAACTTCTAAGATAAAGTGCGTTAAATGGAATACGGTGTTTGTCATGAAACTTCTGTCTTTTGTCGTCTCCTCAAGCGAAAAGAGAATAAAGAGAAAATAGAATAAAACTTGCAGTAATAAATGAATCCATTTTAGAAAAAAAATTTTTTCAAAGATGAACATTTCTGTTTGAAAAGAATGTGAAGTTAGACCGGCAACTATCGTGACGCTCGGCAATTTGGGCCACAACATCATCGTAGATCCTGCCAGATATGTCGATCTTGATGAAGTCAAACGATCCACATTAACTGTGGAAAGCCGGATGCCGTTGGTCTGTAATGGACTCCTCCGCTGTGCTGAAGGTCCGCTCAGATATGGACGCTGGCTGCTGGGCCAGGACAACACCGTCTCTGGCGGACAGCCAGCTCGGGCCATTCGTCCATTTTGGATACCCAGAAATTCTATTGGGTACCGGAGAACACATGCAAGAAACATCGGTTTTGATACGCAGATAGTCGTGCACCATGATCTTAATGCTGACTCTTGTGTGTTGGATGTGTGCCCTCATTGCATGCGTTGTGAGGTGGTAAACAAAGATTGCCCAGAGGGTCACCCATTAGGCTTCCTCCACCTGCCTGTTGCTGCCGCTACGCCTACTGTGGCACTCTTCTGCTGTCAAGTCCGCTGATGTTGTTCCACCGATGACATTTGGGGAACGTGATAGCAGACGCAACAGATATCTCTAGTTGATCATCCAGCAAGGTCTCCATTTCCTGCATTTTACTCTCTATTTGGGTGGGTGGAAGGAAAGGTGCGAGTTTTGTTTTGTACCTGGGATCCAGCGAGGGTGGCCCATCCAGTAACTGTTGTTTCATTTTGAAGGCCTTAATGCGAGGATCTGTTGGTGAGGAAATGGAGCATCCAAGCTACTCATGTGAGAGATGGAGCCTTGATTTCCCAAGCCTCATGTCGAGGGGCACTAGAAAACTGATCTTCCTCAGACTTCCTCCCCGCCTCATATTCGCGCCAACCTCTTTCCTCAATCTGGGACGTCGGATAACTCGGTGTCAAGGGAATACCTCCTCCTCCTCCTCCGCTGCCTCCGCACAGCTTCAACACAGCCCTGACTTGCGCTGAGATGATGCACCCTGAGAGCTGATGCACCGACCCATGCACTAGCTCTGGGACCCCCTAACCATCTGCCTAAAGAAAGACCGATGTAATTGTGAATACTGTCGAGTCCTTGTGGATATACGGAGATGATAGCTCCGTTCCGCATCCTTGTGTCCGACACCTCCTCCGTCGCTGGCGGACCTGTTGTTCCAGAGTGTCCAACTATCGTTCCAGAGCTAAGATCACCACAGATGCTCATCGCTGACCAAGGGCATTTGTCCGCACTGACCATTTTGGTGGCTTCTTCAAAACTGGCAGGGGATGGTAGACTCTTTTCCACCAGCCTCCACTCCGGTGTTCAACACCCGAGTCCGCACCGCTGCTTGGTCAGGCCATGTGTCCCACTTCCTACTGCGTATATGGCATTGCGCTGCTGCCACAATCGCTGGAGCATGTGAGGGTGGAATTCAGCTGTTGCCCACGTCCAACAATCAGACGGTTTTTGAGCGGGAGGCCAGCTGAAGCTGGCAACGCAGCCAGGCGGGTACGAAGCAGGGTGCGCAGCGGCGAAGTGTCAAACCTCCCAGACTCGATCCTTCTTCAGCAGTCCCCCGGCATGTCCAACCCGGGTTAGGCTCTTTAGGAAATTTCGGGACGACAGGTTCATGACTTTGGCAGCAAGGGAATGTGCTCCGGCCTACCGATCTTAAGGCGGCCACTGATTTCGCCCGTATCCGCACACCACCTTGCCTGGCACAAGGTTCTTGTTTCCCAGCCAGCGCCTGCGGGTCTCGTTGCGGGAGCTCGTCCACAGCTCCTGACCTGTTTGGGATCGGTCTCCAAGGAGATTAATTTAATCACGGCCCTGGGTCTCTAGGCAACGTGAATTCCACGAGAGGACCATTGGGGGAAAGAGCCCTGCATCATCCCTGCGTATTGAAGAGCTTGCGCCGAGCCTGAGACGCCACCGTCACCCCCAAGACATCCTCCCAGCTCACCCAGTGAGCTTTCACAAGAGATATAGGCGGCCTTGACGGCTGCTTACTAGTCCATGTTCTGTGGTGAGATGTGACTTTTCCGACACAGATGCGAGACAACGCGCTTGAAATTTTAGATGACACGGTAAGGCTGGCCAGGGCAGGGACTGGCTTTTCTGGCAAAGAAAATTGCCTGACTCGGCATCTGGTATTGGGGCAGGCGGAGGGCAAGACGTGGCGGAAACGCCATCTGTGGTCCATCCAACGGGAAAATTGCAACATTTTCCAAGGCCAAAAGCCTGGCAAAGCCGACATTCAGGCTTTTGGCTTTTGGGATGGTTTCGGAGTTAAAGTTGTTTTCTTCTCACCCAAACCTGGAAGACCGAAGCTGGCTGCTAGACTGGCCGCTGTGCGGCGTGCAGGTCTCAAACTGGCGAGAGGAGAAGGGGTAGGAGGGTCTCGTTTGAGTGGTGGTGGTACTCCGGGCGACCGGGTGGAGGCTGAAGCTGAGGCTGATCCTGATCAGAAACTCAAGAGAAGACATGGGCAGCTGAGGAACGCTTGGTGGTGGCTTAGGAGGAAGGAGGCGGAGATAGAGGGGTGTTAACATGGTTGGAGGCCTGGCGTCGGACTGGCCTTTTTTGGCCAAGTGTTCCCTCCATTTCATACCATGCATTCGCTGCATGTGACTAGACATATTGGTTGGTTGTTAACCACTTAAGGGTCCTGCCTCTACTTATGACGTGTTACGGGCAAAGGCGGCATATGACATCGCGGTGAATCATCAGGCATGGTCAAAGAAGGCTCAGTGCTTGAGTAGTTCCTGGACCATTTTTGACGGCGATAAGCGAGGAGCGGGGTTTGCGCTGTAGGCCGTGACTGGCGGAATCATATCAGCGGACTTCGTTTGACCGCCCCCTCCATATTTTGAGCGTGAACCCGTACTGACACTACGCCATCGTCTTCCTCCTCGTCCAAGTGATGAAGCGCTCGCAAGCAAATTCTGCTGAAAAGACCACCATGGGATCCGCAATGTCGTCATCATCATCATCAACACAGGTGACTTGGTCGTCCTGACTTGCTGCATCCAGAGAGCTGCGGGCCTGTACAAGCAGAGGGGCACTGCAGAGTTGCATAACCACTGAAGGACTAGATTGACGACGATTTCGTTACTTAGATTCACAGGGCCAGAAAACCCAGCGAGTGACAGGCCTTACTGTCCCACAGACTGAGACGATCCGCTGCATGCCGTGTTGTCGCCAGCACTTGAAGGAGCACCGTTCTCTCGTACATCAAACTTCATGTGCTCCCCCCT
This sequence comes from Phyllomedusa bahiana, assembly GCA_025379985.1. Classification (NCBI taxonomy): domain Eukaryota; kingdom Metazoa; phylum Chordata; class Amphibia; order Anura; family Hylidae; genus Phyllomedusa; species Phyllomedusa bahiana. The sequence goes on from JAODAL010032843.1 coordinate 41,243, forward strand.
CTGTGCTCGCTTACCACCTTCATTTCGCTCCATGTCAGAATATAAAAATTTGAGAAGGTAGGAATAGTTTTGGAAAGTCCTCTTATTAAAAGACGGCAAAAATCAACAGCTATTCTCAACATCCCTCAAATCAAAACAAAATTGGCTGATTTCAAATTTAACTGCAAGTGTCTATCAACAAATCTGGACTGGGCAAAAGTCCAAAAACCACTTATCTGTTATTTTTTGGTATATAAACAGGTATTTTTTGCACTCGTTTCAATTCTACCTGTGGGTGAATATAGAATTGCTGTTTTAAGATTTACGTGGATGGCTGCGTCAATGAAACATGCTGTGTGCAAAAAGTCCAAAAAACGCGTATCTGTTATGTTTTACGTATGATCATCACGGTATTTTTTTGCACCGTTACAATTCACCTGTAGGTGAAGTAAAGAATTGCTGTTTTAAGATTTATACGTGGATGCAGCGTCAGATGAACAATTCTGGGTGTGCAAAAGTCAAAAAACACGTATCTGTATAGTTTTCGTATGATACACTTATTTTTTGCACTTTCAATCAACCTGTTGTGAATATAGAATTGCTGTGTTTAAGATTACGTGGAATGGCTGCGTCCAATGAACAATGCTGGGTGTTGCAAAAGTCAAAACACGTACTGTTATTTTCGTATTATACACGTATGTTTTTGCACCTTTGCATTCACCTGTGGTGAATATAGAATTGCTGTTTTAAGATTTACGTGGATGCTGCGTCATTGAACAAACCTGGGAGTGCAAAGTCGAAAAAACACGTATCTTTATTTTTGGTATAATAAAACGTGTATTTTTTTGCACCTTTCCAATTCACCTGGGTGAATTATAGAATGCTGTTTTTAAGAATTTACTTGGAATGCTTGCGTCAATGAACAATGCTGGGTGCGGCAAAAGTCAAAAAACCACGTAACTGTTATGTTTTCGTTATGATAACACGGTATATTTTTGTGCAACAAACAACCTGTGCATACTACAAGATTGCTGATTGGTAATTCAACTGCATTTAGGTGGATTTATCAACAGTCACAGGTGTAATGGAAAAATTAAAATGAACACGATATCTGATAATGTAAACAGAATAATAATAAGTGGAGTTTTGCACCTAACAAAGAGAACCTGCAGTCACTAGACATGTATGTGTATCCAATATAAGTTCAGGCGCCCAAGTATCCATGAAATATTTCAATAGCAGAACTGATTAATAATAAAGATATCCATACATATGTCTAACACTAAGTCTTGTGAACTTTATCCAGTGTTCTTAATAATAGTAGCTTGTCTGTTTTCGCATCCGCGTGGGCCCCCCTTGCTCCCCCGCCCTGAATTTTACAGCGGTAGATGGCTGATTTATAATTCTCTAGCTAACACATAAAATCTTTCAAATCTCTAATAAACTAAATGGAAGGATCACAGCTAATAGTAAGGTTTCTCTGTGCAGAAATATACTAATTTCGCTGAGGCTGTTTTTGCCGACAGGCAGAGCGCAGGTCCTATCCCTATGACACGCTTGAGAGACACTTGAGGCTGAACAGGAAAATCATTGTTCTATGTAAAACGGAGGTCTGTGGATTATTCCACCAATCGCAACATACACATCCCAGTCCATGACGTCGCTAACACACATCTCACCCCTGCTCAATCTGAGAATCTGATTTGCTGGACGCCAAAATTACAGGAAGCTGCCGAAAAAGCGGGTTCTTAACAGATGATGCTCATATTTTAACCTTAATTATCTCATGATCTGGAAATTTTCGATCAACCATCAAAAACCTTGCCGATTTTCAACTTTGTCTGATAAAATTCGCTCAACACTACTGAAGACTCACCAGACGTCATATTTTATATATAACTTCCCCACAAACTATACTTCAAATGCAACAGGAAATAGGCTAAATTGTATTGGTGTTTCTGTTTGGAGTCTGTGTCAAAGACTTCATCAGAAAGGCCTCGTTCACACGGCTTATTTGGGCGCTGATTGGAGCCGTACTGTCGTTCCGTATTAAGCGCTAGCAGTACGACTCCGAATCATCCCAGTAAATACGGTAATCCCACTATTCTCATAAAGAACTGTGGATTCCGTCTCTACTTCCCCGCACGGCGAATCCGCGACGGGGAGAAGTGAAATGTCCCCCCCCCGAATTAATACGCGTGTAAGCCGCCGTAGATAATGACAGTCTAATGGGGCCGGCGATTTTGCCGCCCCCCGCCCCCGCCCCGCAGCACGGCTGACGTCGTAATTGCGGGGCGAAATCCGTCCCCGCAATTACGCTTGCAATAAGCTGTGTGAACGAGGCCAAAGGAGGAAAAAAATAGTGCGGCAAGCTGTGATATTTTGCTTGGCTAAATGACAGAAACCATGACAGACCAAATATATATTCATTGTAGGACGGTACATGGTGCCATTGTTCATGACAGATACTTGTCACCAAGATGCCTGGCCTTGTTGAGGTAAAAAGCCAACAAATTTTGTCTGTCTCAGTAACACAAGGTAACTGACATCTGTTAATTAGTAACACAGCTGTCCTAAGCAGCTGATGTGATCCAGCTTTTTGCTGGAATGACCAAAGAGACAGAAGGGACGGTCATTCCCATGGTACAGGTCCAGGGTTTACCAGGCCAATTACGCTTGGGGCTTCAGGAGAGCAGGCTGTGGTTCCTATCCTGAAGCTGGAGTAAACTGACCAGAAAGCATGTTTGGTTTGGTTGACCTGTGTGTGGCCTGTTTGCTCTGAGCCTGTCTAGAGACCGAGACACATCTGTGATGCCTGCCAGTGGTGGATATTTCTACCATGGATTACCATACCCAGGGGCATAATTAGAAATGGCTGGGCCCCATAAACTGTTCAAGGGCCCCTCCACCCTCCAAAAAAAAATAAAAAATTAAAGTATCACGTGTGTTGGATATTCTGTCAGCAATGACAGACTGTGCTATTTTTTATGTTTAAATGAAGGACACCATTGCGGAAACTCAATAGACCTATTGCAATTAATAGGGTGATTGGGTGTCTGTTGTGAAATGGATCCCTAGTCATCTCTTTTTTCTTCCGACGCAGATGTAAACCAAGCTGATAAGAATTATTGGCTTTGGTGGACTCAACCCTTCCAGTATATTACATTTATTTTTATTCTGCTTAATTGAAAATAAGAGTTGTCAACATGTAACCCTTTTAATGGATTGTCAATCTTAAAAAAAATATATATATATATAATATATATATATATATTCTGCTCACCTTTGCATTCACTGCTGTTCTGTCGCTGAAGCTGCCAGCAGTGTCCTCTACTCAGTGTTTACTTCCTTTGCTGTATTTGCCACACAACCTCTGCAACCCATGGAAGACTTCAGAGGAAATGTGCTGATCCCTTGAAATTATAGCTCATGTGCTCATTTACTTACTAATGGTGATAATTAGAGATGGGCGAATTTCTCAAAAATTCGGTTCGGTCACTTCGCCAAATTTCCCGACAAAAATAAATTCGGTCCGAATTACTTTGGGATGAATCGCGTTAAAAAACAGCTATTTCCAGGCTGCACAGAGCCTGCAGGGTGCTGTAGAATGTTGTGCCATGCTTAAATATGCAGAGGAGCTTGGTTTGGTCTTCATACAATGTTGTGGTTTAGTTTTACCAGCAGATGACAGCCGCCGCGCTTAGAATCGCTTCACTATAAAATTCCCTGGGCCCTAAGAGGGCAAAATGACCAAAAAAATAAGCAGGAAAGTAGTGATAAGTATGGAGCGAAAGTGGAAAAAAAACATGAGAGCCAGGGGAACCCTTAGTGACAGGGGGAGGGCGAGCAGCCACGCAGCAAGAGGTCTGACAGTGGCTAATGACATATCTGGAGGTGGCAAAAACAGAAGTAGGCCACAGAGTGGCACAATGACACAGTGTGTAGGTCATGGTAGCAGCCACAGCAGCAGCATGAGGTCAGACAGTGGCACAATGACATTCTGAAGGTGGCAAAACAGTATTAGGCCACAGAGTGACACAATGACAGAGAGTGGAGGTGACGGTGGCAGCAGCATGAGGTCAGACAGTGGCACAATGACACAGTGTGAAGGTCACGGCAGCAGCAGCATGAGGTCAGACAGTGGCACAATGACACAGTGTGAAGGTCACGGCAGCAGCAGCATGAGGTCAGACAGTGGCACAATGACATTCTGGAGGTGGCAAAAACTGGAGTAGGCCACAGAGTGGCACAATGACACAGTGTTGAGGTTACGGAGCAGCACTGCGCAGCATGAGGTCAACACAATGAATCGAGGTGGCAAAAACTGGAGTAGCCACAGGTGGCACATGACACGTGTGGAGGCACGGCGAGCAGATGAGTCAGACGTGGACATGACATTCTGGAGGTGGCAAAAACAGGAGTAGGCCACAGAGTGGCACAATGACGCAGTGTGGATGTCACGGCACCAGCAACAGCAGCAGCATGAGGTCATAGAGTGGCACAATGACAGAGTGTGGAGTTGGATGGCAATACCCGTCCCTGGTAAAGATGGTTGGTGGCACATGGAGAAATTGTCAGCAGATGTGTGGCATCAGGCGGGTGGCGGCATCAGAATAGTGGCTGAACCAGGTAATTTGAACCCAGACTCATTTCTCACAGTTTGGGTGAGGCGTCATGGCTGAGTAGTCTGACGCCTAAGGCATTGGTGTGTGGAAATCCTGGCCGATCCACGCCTGATTCATCTTGACAAAGGTCAGTCGTTCCACATTTCCTGTGGACAAGCGGGTTCTCCTTGGGGTAACGATGGCCCCCCACACTGAACACCCGCTCTGATGCCACACTACTGGCCGGCAGGACAGCTTCTCCACTGCAAACTCGGCAAGGTGCGGCCACACATCCAGTTGGGCGCCCCAGTAGTCCAGCGGATCTTCTAACTGGGGTGGCAGAGTGCTGTCCAAGTAGGCCACCACCTGTTGGTTCAGGGACTGCTCCAGGTCCTGCTGCTGCTGCTGGTGACTGCCCTCCTTACTAGGCGGGTGAAGGAAGCTGCTCATCAGTGACTCCAGACTTAAAGGGTTTTTGCTGATGGAGCTGGTACGCTCCACACCCCCACCTTCCCCCCCACCGCGGGAGTAGTACTTGAG
>JAODAL010032844.1:0-46365 GCA_025379985.1 Phyllomedusa bahiana
GAAAGGACACACTCTCGGCAGCGCGCTGGGGGCACAGGGCCTGGTCACACTTTGTCATGTTGTTTGGGTTTTGTTCAAAATGTTTTTCTGAAAATTTCAGTAAACTATGGTTTTTGAATGGTGTTGGAGTCGTTTTTTTCTCCGAACTTGCTGTTTTCCCGGGGAAAATCCTCCCCGGGTGTCGGCTAACAACTGGCGTAGTCGGCGGGATTCCAGCGACCTTTATGGACGGGGATCGAGGGGGGTTTTCCCCCGGGCGTCCTGGCCCCGGGCCCAGACCCAATTTCAGGGTGTCCCCATAATGCCCCCCACAGGGGGAAAACAAACTTGGAGGGTAACAGCATCTGATGTAATCGGCCCTGGTTGTGGAAAAACCCCTGGGGAGCCACTTAATTTGGGAAAGTTGATCTCTACGTTAAAAACCCGACAGCCGCCGGGAAGTCTTTAGTTCAAAAAGCGCCTCAATCGGTAAAGAGGGGATTTCCCTTCCACCTCTAAAGGGGAAATCCAAAGTGGGGAGACCTGCAGTCCATAATAGCCTATAAATAACAGACGGGTTTTTTAAAGGGTATCCCCTTAAAATAGCTTTGGGTACCCATATTCAAGACGGAAACACCCAGCCAAATTGTGTGGCGCACGCATGTCTAACTGCAAGACCAAAAAAAGGATCCCTTGGAAGTCAAATTGGACTGAGCTTGAGAACGTCAAAAGGGGGGACCATTTTTATTAACTGTGTGAATATTTCACTCCATGAGTGGCCCAAAATTTATAATCGGTAAATCATTTGTTCCGGTAATTTCCTTTTACACCACAAGGGCACAACGGAGACCGACGCTGTCTCTCGCTATGACCATAGGGTAATGAAACCCTCCACACAGGACACCGCTGCTTTCCCTTGCGGGGTATAGTTATGCCGGAAACAATTTCCCTCTCTATAGTTTGATTGCGAGGCCCCCAAAAGAAACCCACCCAAAGCTGCCTCCAAACCACTGACGGGGATTATTCTCCCTCGGGAACCCTTTTTTACATATGGGTAACTGAACCGTACATAATAAATATATAAGTCTGGAAATGCAAGTCCACCCCTGTCATATGGGGCCCTTTTAGTGTAGCTTGCTTAGACGAGGGGTCCCTCCCCCCAGAAAGAATAAATTTTCCAAAAATGTGAAATGTGATTAGGAAGTATACTCGGGGTCTCGATACAGGTACAAAAGCTTAGGCAAAAGCACCATTTTTTTCTAATTTGACTTCCCCAAAAAAGACAGAGGGAAAATTTGGGCCCCGGGCTTTTAAACCCCAGCTCCACCCGCCTATCACCGGGTGAAGGGTTTTTCTCATTAAATTTAGTAAAATCCGTGTTTAAAAAATTCCGGGTATTTAAAATGCGCGAAATCTGAAGGGTGGGATGGGGGTCACCAACACCGGGGTCAATTTCGCTAACATAAAAAGTAAGATTTCCCCCGTTTACTTGAGACCCGAGTAACCTCCAAAAAACATTCACTGTCTCCCAAAAGCACTCCAAAAAAGGGCCCAGGGTCTCCCAAATATACTCCATCTACTCATGTCATCTGCATATAGTGATATTTTTTTTTCTTCCATGGACCGCGCTAATGCGGAACCATCCCGGAATGTTATCATGATGCATTGATCATAATGAGAGTCGGTTCTATAATGAGGGCAACAAAAAGTAGCAGGCGAGAGCGGGCACCCCTGCCTAGTGCCCCTACCCAAGTGGGAAAGGAGGAGAAACAGCCCGTTTATACCTGACTCTCTCCTGTAGGTTGCAGGTATAATAGGCATAGCCATTGATAAAATTAGAAGGCAACCCCATCCGTGACAAACAGTTGCCGCACATAATGATCTCCACCTCCGCACCGAGTCAAAAGCACTTCTCGTTGATCTTTAAGGCGGCGATCACCCTACTCATGCATTTGTGTGAGTGACTTGCAAGTTATGTAAACGAGATCGGCCTCGGATGGTTTATATCGGTCGTTTTCCCAGCAAGAATCCCGATTTGTCTGCTCCAACCAGTGACAGATTCACTCCATATCCAGTCTATAGCCGCAGAAACTTTAGCCAAATTCTTTGCATCTAGATTAAGAGGGATTTGGCTGTAAGAAACTGCATGGTCGGGGGCTGCCAGCGTATGGGATTATTGTTGATCACCACCTCAGAGAAAAGTGTGGTGGCAAAGAACCCTCTGTAAGCTGTGGCTATATACAATTTTTCTAGTCTACCGCCTCCATTGCTACTGTGCGCATTGTTTGTAACCACTCTGCTGGAAAACCGTCTGCGTCAGGGTATTATGTGACGCCAAAACGCCCTATAGCATGCTAAGTTTCCGACACTGATATGTCTGCCGAGTTAGTCCTCTACCTCTTCACAGGATAATACAGGTATTTCATCTTGCTCCAAGAAGTGGGTTATTTCCATGTCGCGTAGAAAAGTTAGTCTGGAGGGTAGGTTCTTTATAGTAAGAGGCTATTGTTCACATAATCTGTACCGTGGATCTGATCGCTGCGCACAGTGTACGTGTGAGTTCTCACCACCCCCAGTATGGCACACTGTTCAATGGTCGTCTTGATTATGGCCCAAGGAAACGACAGTGCTCATACCATTTTTGTCTCTCCTTCTACAATAATGTGATTGCTTTTGCAAATGTATGTCTCTTCTGAGTGTATAGTACTGATCGAGTGTAGAGTCATCCCTCTGGGCCACTAACAGTGGACTTCCTGAGTATTTTTGAGATGCGGGTGTATACAGTACTCCGCTGTCGTCCGCAAACTCTTCAGCCTGTCTAATGTTTCCCTCTCTCTTTTCTCACACAGAGTCTGTCTGAATTGATGCTTTGGCCCCAATTATGGCAGCTCCTAATAAAGAGCCTTAGAACGCATCCCATTCCAACTAATGGGTTCTGACTGAGCCTCATTCAACCTCCGCAGTAGGTTTCTATTCTGTTCACTGACATGTATTCAGTATTTTTGGGAGTATTAACCATCTGGGGTTCAGTATCCAGATAACCTCCTCCGCAGAACCCGCAATGGTGAAGCTAAGTATCAACTTCAGAGGTGGCGCATGATCTAATATCCACCGTGGTAAGGAATCTCTACAACAGAAAAACCATATGTAATATATTTTTGAGTCAAAGGCCAAATAATTAGACGGGAGAGGAGTTATAGGCAGAGTGAAAAACAAGGAATTGCCTATCTCTGGGGTGCCAGCATTCCTTGCCTTATCAGGACATTGGCTTCTGGCCACTCTTTATGGTCTATTATGCGTTTCAAATGAGGATGGAGACGATCCATGTTCCTGGATCTAGAGTGGCATTAAATTCCCTAATAGGAGCAATGCCACTTAAATATCACCGGGTATTGTTGAAATTTTGCCATATGGGTGTCCAGAACTCCCCTGTGAAAAAGGAGGCGGGACATATATCCCCCCCCCCCGCTAGAAATTAAGGCCCCATAGCTTTTTACATTTGTAACCAGCACATACATCCCCGATGGATCTTTATGAAGGATCATGTAGTTGTAATGGGAGAGATATACTAATCACAACCGAAACTCACGAGCATAAGTTAGTAATACAATGCGTGATATGCTTGATCCCTATTCCATGCGCTCTTAATGCTAGGATCTCTGCCCCCTAGTGTGTGTTCTCTTGAAAAATAATAATACAGGATGTGAGTTTTATACATAGCAAATAACAAGTCTCCTTTCAGTTTACAGGTTTTAAACCCTTGACATTCCTGGACTCTATTATTACAATTCCGACATTGTAAGTTCATGACTAGAGTATACACGCCTAACAAATTATAGACCAGGGACCAACACTAAAACACACACAAACATACACAGATGATAAGAATGACACCTAGAAACTCCAAATGGGCCAACAGGCCTAAACCGAGCCTCCCCACCCCACTGCTCAAAGCCACCAACCTGCCCGAGCCTACAATCCAAACTTATCCAAACTGTAGAAACAAAATTGTGAAAACACTCCAGGGTGCACAATTGACCTGTTGTACCTGGCGAAGATAATGTTTCCATAGAAAGACGCTTTACAGAATGTAACGTCTAAAGGGACTTATAAAACAAAGTCCTTTCTCCGCTCCTACAAAGAAAAGACCTCTAATGGTAAGTCAAAACATAGGCTTAAAGAGAGAAGGTAAGCAACTGCATAACATAATGCACATTCAGATCAAAACTAATCAGGTATGAGTCCTCATATGACCAGACATTTTCATGGCCGTTCAGCGCATTATCAGGAGTCTCCTATCTAACCACTCTGGAGGCCTTCCTCGGTGTTACAAAGGGAGAGTGTACCGGTCCGATGTTGAACTCTCAGTCTTTTAGTGGGATATTGCATGGAGTATTTCAATCCTCAGCCTCCTGCAGACGACTCCTCACATTATAATTGCCATCTCCTTTTTTTCTGCATACCTCAGAAGTAAAGTCGGATAGAAGGATAACTTGCTGTTTCATATACCATGTCCCCTTTTCTCCTTGGCCAGCCGGACAATATAAGATCCCTTATCCATTAACTTGAGGAGCTTCAAGATGAAAGGGCGATGTGAGTGGGCACCGGCGAGGCAAAAATAAAATTTTTGGGGGGGGGGGGGGGGCGGGGCCCCCCCTCCGGGGGGTTGGAATGCGGTTGTGCACGCTCAACCACAAAGCTAGATTGAGAATTCAATGGGGAGCCAGGAGACTTCCGGGTGAGCAATTTTTCTTATAAACTTCTATGGGGTGGAGCCTTCCACACGGTTTGGCAAGCCTAACTAGGAATTCGCACACATTTATTGCGCCTGCTGAGGTTTTCAGCTGTCCTTTGCCCCTAGCCTGCAGGCGTTTTACACCTTGTTGTTGCAGGGTGCGATATAGACTCCTGGTTGGATGTTGGAGATGTCCCTCTACACCTATATCCTGCGTTCAGCTTCTACGCAGTTCTTTCGCTGATCTTATCCATTTATCATACGCATCTGTATGACATCTATTTGCAGCGTGATCAATTATAGTGGTTAACGTAGTCTGACAGGTTGCTATGGCCGCCATTATCTTTTCAGTGTCAAATGCCCCGTTAGATGGAGGTTCTGTCTGGGGAGGACCATCTTTTTGACTCATTGGGCCACATGTATGAATCCCGCCGGGTCGGGGCGCACCTTTCCGCCAGTTTTCCGGCGGAATCTGCGCCTGATTTATGTCGGGGCCGGGGCGCGCTCATACATACAATGTAAAGTCCGCCGCGCCTCGCCTGTGTTTTAGGCGCAGTGCGGGTCCGAGGCGCAGTGCGGCGCTGCGCCTAGGATTCGGCGCCGGAGGTAGTGCGGTCATACATGCGGGGAAAAGTCCGCCGCGCCTGGCCAGTGTGTTAGGCGCAGTGCGGGGACCGAGGCGCAGTGCGGCGCTGCGCCTATGATTCGCCGCCGGAGGTAGCGCACTCATACATGCGGGGAAAAGTTCCCTGCGCCTCGCCAGTGTGTGTGGGGCACAGTGCGGGGACATGGGCGCAGTGCGGGACTCAGGCGCCGTGCGGGGCTGCGCCGAAAAACAGTTCCGATGCGAGACAGGCTGGAACAGCGAGAAATCATTCCAGATGTCGGTGCGGAGTATGAATCAAAAATCGCCTTTATAAAGGCGTTCAACATTCTCAGGAAAAGAGCTGAAACCTAAAAAATAAAAAATACATAAAACAAAATCACTTTCCAATATCCTAATTCAAGAATTAGGATATTGGAAATTGCCGGGAAATACAGTAATTCAAATTCTGAAACCTATTCTCATTGGTCGGCATAAACCGGCCAATCAGAATAGGAGCGACAGTGAACCATTAAAACCTATGGGGAAGTTTAGACCAATCAGAATCCACGGCGGGATAGTTCAAAATACAGTAAAAATACTGAAAAGAGCTGATTGGTTAAGCTACCGGGGACTTGGCTAGCTCAGCCAATCAGAATAGGAGCGACAGAGACCCATTCTAGTCCTATGGAGAATTATTGACCAATCAGAATAGGAGCGACAAAGACCCATTCTAGTCTATGGAGAAGTTTAGACCAATCAGAATACACGGCGGGATAATTCAAAAAACAGTAAAAAGACAGAAAAGAGCTGATTGGCTGAGCTAGCGGTTGCTTGGCTATCCCAGCCAATCAGAGCGTGAGCTACTTCTCCCATTATAGGCTATGGAGAGATGGGCGCACTGCAATCTCGGCACTCAGCGCCGTGCGGCATGAAGTATTAATCAAAAAATTATTTTTATTAAATGTAAATCATTATCAGATAAAGAGCAAAACCCTTCTTTACAAATAAAGCAGTTAAAAACCCGAACAACGCGTTTGTCGCCGAGACCGGCGCTACATAGGGAATTGCAATAGAGAGAATTGCCGGGAAATACAGTAATTCAAATTGTTTAAGCTATTCTCATTGGTCGGCAGAAGCCAGCCAATCAGAATAGGAGCGACAAAGACCCATTATATCCTATGGAGAAGTTTGGACCAATCAGAATAGGAGCGACAGTGGCCCATTCTAACCTATGAAGGAGTATTAACCAATCAGAATAGGAGCGACAAAGTCCCATTATATCCTATGGAGAAGTTTGGACCAATCAAAATCAAAGGCGGGACAGTTCAAAATACAGTAAAAATGCAGAAACGAGCTGATTGGTTGAAGCGGCGGGGGCTCGTCCAGCTTAGCCAATCAGAGCGCGAGCTACTTTCTCATAGAGTTCTATGGGGAAAAGAAATTCTGAGCGCGCTCTGTGATTGGCTAAGTTAAAAGAGGCGCCGTTATTTGGACAATGGAGAGCGACGCGACGCTCCTAATGCTTTTTCTAATGCAATCTGAAATCAAACTGTACACGGCCGAAATCAAATTATAACACTACAGAAGTGGTCCCGATGTGTATATAAAATGAATAATAATATGGGGGTAACGAAAAAAAATATTAAATCAATAAAATCATGTTTATTTCTTTATTTTCGTTAGCCAAGGATCAATAGTATGGGTGCAACGAAAATAAAGAAATAAACATGATTTTATTGATTTAATATATTTTTTTCGTTACCTCCATATTATCATTCGTTTTATATACACATCGGGACCACTTCTGTAGTCTTATAATTTGATTTCGGCCGTGTACAGTTCGCCGAGATTTCAGAGCGCCCATCTCTCCATAGACTATAATGGGAGAAGTAGCTCGCGCTCTGATTGGCTGGGATATCCAAGCCACCGCTAGCTCAGCCAATCAGCTCTTTTCTGTCTTTTTACTGTATTTTGAACTGTCCCGCCTTTGATTTTGATTGGTCCAAACTTCTCCATAGGATATAATGGTGGGTACTCTTATAGTCGCTCCTATTCTGATTGGTCCAAACTTCTCCATAGGATATAATGGGTCTTTGTCGCTCCTATTCTGATTGGCTGGCTTCTGCCGACCAATGAGAATAGCTTAAACAATTTGAATTACTGTATTTCCCGGCAATTCTCTCTATTGCAATTCCTTATGTAGCGCCGGTCTCGGCGACAAACGCGTTGTTCGGGATTGAATTGATTTATGTTTATAGAAGGTTTCAGCTTTTTTTCAGAGGATATTTTACACTTTATATTATTACACTTTTTTTATTCACCCGCTAGCTCAGCCAATCAGCTCTTTTCTGTCTTTTTACTGTATTTTGAATTATCCCGCCGTGGATTCTGATGGTCTAAACTTCTCCATAGACTAGAATGGGTCTTTGTCGCTCCTATTCTGATTGGTCAATAATTCTCCATAGGTTAGAATGGGTCTCTGTCGCTCCTATTCTGATTGGCTGAGCTAGCCAAGTCCCCGGTAGCTTAACTAATCAGCTCTTTTCAGCATTTTTACTGTATTTTGAACTATCCCGCCGTGGATTCTGATTGGTCTAAACTTCTCCATAGGTTTTAATGGTTCACTGTCGCTCCTATTCTGATTGGCTGGTTTATGCCGACCAATGAGAATAGGTTTCAGAATTTGAATTACTGTATTTCCCGGCAATTTCCAATATCATAATTCTTGATATTGCGCCGTTCTAGAGTTTTGGAAAGTGTTTTTTTTAAGTATGTTTATTTTTGAGGTTCAGCTCTTTTCTGACACTGTTTTCCGCCTTTATAAAGGCGATATTTTCGGAATCATACTCCTGCTGCATGGAGCGCCAAGATTTCTGTCACGATCTTCGATCTGCTTCCTCGCATGTTACGATCCTGCCTTTCCGTTCCTTCTGTCGGAGCATTTAAAAAAAAAAAAAAAAAACCGGCCCTGCTTGTGGGAGCGGCCGAGCGCTGCACTGCCCCTTTCCCTTTGCCGACTCGCCATCGTAATTGCCTCGAGTTTTCGAGCGCCCGCAACCCCCCCCCAAACGCCAACCCTGCGCCCACACCGGCCCCCTTCCCGCCCCTTCATCCCGGGGCCCACTGAAAGGGGCCCCGAACGCTGCGCCTAACCCCCGCACCCCCCGCGCCCCGACAGGGGGATTCGGGCGGGGAGGGGCAGTAAACGCCAAAAAAGGGGCGAAAACCCCGGGATAAATTAACAGGGCGCCCATTGTGTCTATTGTGGCCCTGTTTTTTGTGGGGAAGCTGGCACCGTAAATTTCTTTTCCCCGGCCCATACGGATTTGGGGACAACACACCAGGAATAAAACGAAATCAATCAGGGGACTCCCCAGGCTGGGGGAAAGGTTTCGGCCCCAAACAATGCACAGTATACGGGGGAAAATCAGGATACGGGGCCCGCCCACCGGTATTACATAGGCGGAGAAGTGTTACAATTTAAAAAATGTTTCTGTGCTGAGAATTATTTTTGGGTGGGCCTTGGTCACAAAAATAATGCCCCCAAATAATGTCCGAGAGAGCGGGGCCACAGCAGGGGCCAGTTTTGCGAAAAGGAAAAACAGGAGCACCCGTAGGAGCCCCTTTGGAGCAAAACACCCTTCATGAAGAATGCAGTTTAAACCAAATTACTTTTGTAGTGCAGAGAACCAGTACTGGAACCCCCCAGCAGTTTGGCGTCATAACCCAAATTTTTTTGCCGGGAAAAAGGGGTGAATTACAAAAATAACGGGTCAAGTATGGAACGAAAATTTCTGGATATATAAAGAACAGAAAAACTACCCCCAAACAGAGAAAAAAATTTAGGGGTAAACAGAGGAATTTTTTGCAGATGAATGAGGGGTTCCCCCCTGTGGGGAGAGTTTGCTCAGGTCTGCCCCTTTTCCCCCTCCTCATAACGTCGGGGCTCGGTGCGGGTTTAAAGCAAAAACTCTCTCCCTGTGCTGCAACAAGATGGCGCCGGGGGGCATTTTTTTTTCGCCCCCTTTTTTTACCCTAAAGCCCAAACCCCCAAAACAGAAAAAAGGGGCCCCTGGGGGGCTCAAAAACTCTCACTATCCCCCCTCCCTTGAAATTTGGGATTTCCCCTTTCCCATTTTTATTTTCGGGCTCCCTGTCTCTTCTAAACTCCGCGGCCAAAGCAGCCCCCCGATGGCGGGCCCGGTGGCAAATGTCCCGCGCCCCCTCCTCCCAGTAAAGGGCACTGCCGCTTCTCCTCTCGGGACTCCCAAAAAAATCACCCGGCGTATGTGTAGCGCTGCCCACTACCCTTTTTCCCCTTTCTTCCCCTTCCACACAGTCCGGCCCCTTTCCCCAAACCTTCGACTCACTCTGCGGCGGGTTTTTCAAACAAGGAAAAACCCCCACCCCTTCACCAAAAAAAAAAATGTCCTTATCTGTAGCCCCCGGGAAAGTCTCAATCCTTGTTTTCCCTCTCCAAACCTGGAGCACAAGGCCCCACAAAGGGGGTCCAAAATCAGGATTTTTTCAGAAAAATCCGGGAGCTCAAGAGCCCCCACGTCCTCACCCCAATGCGGTCGGGCCAAACGCCCCCCCCCGGAAACATTTTTTTTAATAGTATTTTTGAAATAGGGTATTAATTTTTTTTTGGATTAGCCATAAGAATCCCCCTATCTTTTTTAAAGGGAGTTTAATTTTCCCCCTGCCCCCTCCCTGTGCCTTTCCCAAACCCTTTGCCAGATTCCTGACTTTTTTTCCAAAGCGAAACAAAACCCTGCTTCATACTTGTTCTATACAATCTCTCTCCAAACCATCCAACTTCAAATCTTTTCCTCGCTTCCTGACATTTTTTTTTGTTGGCGCTGGGGCGTCTTTTAAACAAAATTCGGAAATTTCCCCTGGGAGCACTGTCCCAAAACCCTCAATGAAATTTTTTTGAACCCACTTTTTTGTAATGGGAGACGTAATTTAAATTAATCTCCTCCAGCATTTGTTTTTGAGTTTCCCAAAACATTTAAAGAACACTACTATGTTCCGCATTAGGGCTAAAATTTTCCCACCACCAACCCTAAAATCTTTTCCCTTTGAATGTTTTCGCCTCCAGCCCAACCCCTGGAAAGCACCCCCAAAAAAGGGGCGACATGAAATAACGAGCTTTTCCCTGTTTTTTTTGGAGTAAACTGCGCCCCCCGGGCCCGAATCCCCCTGTCGGACGCAGGGTTTGCAGTGTTAGGCGCAGCGTTTCCCCCTTTTCAGCTGCGCCCCCCCCATAAAGGGGCCCGGGCAATGGGCTTTGGGGGGCGAATGAAAGGCGTTCCGGGGGGGGACACGGCTCGCCCCGAAAAACCCCGAGGCATGTACGATCCCCGGCCTTCCCAAAGCAGGGCGCAATGCAGCCTCGCCAGTTTCCGACAAGAAACCCTGGTTTATTTTGGCTAAAGCTCCGGCGGGCGGCGAAGGAAGCAAAACCCGGAACAGGGCGGGGAAAGCATACAGAAGATCGAAAACCGAAATTTTCGGCGCTCAGCTCCGTGGGGGCCATGGAGTATGTTTCCCAAAAAAAATCGCCTTTATAAAGGCGGAAAACATTTTTCCAAAAAGAGCTCAACCTCAAAAAAAAAAAAAAATAAAACCCATTTTCCCAAAAATCTAGAACGGCGCTATATAAAGAATTCGGATTTTTGGAAATTGCCGGGAAATACAGAAATTTTAAAATTTCCCTAAAAAGCTAACCCTATTGGTCACAAAAACCCCCAATCAGAATGGGTGCGACATTGCCCATTTAAAACCTAGGAGAGCTTTTTGCCCAAAACAGAAAAAAAGGGCGGGACAGTTCAAAAAAAACAGTAAAAAGGGCAGAAAAAGCTATTTGGCTAAAGCTAGGGGGGGCTTGGCTATCCCGGCCAAATTCAAAATTGGAAACGACAGGGACCCATTAAAAACCCCTATGGAAAAATTTTAAAACCAAATAAAAACAAAGGGGGGGACAGTTCAAAATACAAAAAAAAGGCTTAGCAACCCAGCCAATCAACCCGCGAGCTACTTTTTCCCATTGTACCCTATGGAGAAAATGGGCGAAAAGAAATTTCTCGGCTCTCAGGGGGCCCCGGGGGAAAAAATGGAGTATGAAAAAAAAAAAACATTTTTATTAAGTGTAAAAAATCCTCTAAAAAAGGGCCCCTAAAACCCTTTCTAGAAACATAAATTTAATTCAATCCCGAACAACCTTTGGGCGCCCCAGACCGGGGCTAAAACGGGAATTGCAATAGAGAGGGAATTTCCGGGAAATACAGAATTCAAATTCCCTTAAACTATTTTTCCCTTTTTCGGCATAAACCACCAAACAGAATAGGAAACGACAAAAACCCAATAAAAACTTTTGGAGGAGAATTTTACCAATTTAAAAATAGGAGCGACAAAGACCCATTAAAACCTATGGGAAATATTGACCAATAAGGGAAAAGGGGCGACAAAGACCCATTATAACCTATGGAAAAAGTTTTTGGGGCCCAAAAAAAAGGTGGGGCGTTTTAAAATACAGTAAAAAAAACAGGGAAAAGACTGATTTTGGTGACTAGGGGGTGGCTTGCCTATCCCCCCCAATCAGAACCGGCTACCCTTTTCCCATTGTAGCTATGGGGAGATCCGGGGCAATGCAATCCGGCGCTCAGCCCCGGGGCCATTTAAATATTAATAAAAAAAAACATTTTTAAGTGTAAAATATTTTTCAGATAAACGCTGAAACCTTTTACAAATAAAGCACTTAAATCCCTAACAAAAAAGCGAATGTCGCCGAGACCCGGGGGGCTACATAAAAGGGAAATTTAAAAGGGGAGAATTGCCCGGGAAAAACAGTAATTTTTAAAATTTTTTAAGCGCTTCTCATTTTGGGGGGGGAAAAAACCAGCCCCAAACAGAATGGGGGGGCAAATGGGAACCCTTAAAACCTATGGAGAAGTATTGACTAAAACACATGAAAAGGCGGGGCAGTTTAAAAAAATTTAAAAAA
Source organism: Phyllomedusa bahiana (assembly GCA_025379985.1). Taxonomy (NCBI): domain Eukaryota; kingdom Metazoa; phylum Chordata; class Amphibia; order Anura; family Hylidae; genus Phyllomedusa; species Phyllomedusa bahiana. The sequence continues at coordinate 12,310 of JAODAL010032844.1, forward strand.
GGGAAAAAAAAAAAAAAAAGAGCTTTTGGGTTTACCTAGCGGGGGGTTGAAATTTTCCTGGCCCCTCAGAGTGCGAGCTACTTGTTCCATTGTAGTCTATGAGAGATCGGGGCAAAGAAATCAGGCTCTCCCGCTCCGTGAGACATGGAGTATAATAAAAAAATCATTTTTTTTCATGTGTAAAATATTAAACTGAAAAAAAGCTAAAACCCTTTTAAAAACATTATCAATAAATCACTAAAAACTTTTTGGGCGCCCAAACCGGCGCAAAATCATGAATTGGATATTGTAAATTGCCGGGAAAAAACAGAGCGGAAATTTTTTAGCCCCGACGGCAGATTTTGTTCCACCAATCATATGTATGCGTCCAAATTTTAGTGTAGCAAAAAGGGGCTTTGAAGGGCGCCCAAAAAATTTTTACTGTCCCATGGGAAATTTTTCTAGTACTGTTATTGGTTGGGGGGGAAAGGGGCTCGTCCAGCTTTGCCAATCAGCGGGGGACTACCTTCTCATAAAAGTTCCCATGGGAAAAAAAAAATTCAAGCCAGCTCTTTTTTGTGATTTGCTAAGTTTAAAAGGGGGCGCGGTTTTTTTTAGACAAAATGAAGCGAGGGGACGCCCTTTTAAGGTTTTTTAATGGCAATCTATAATAAAACTGAAAATGGCCGAAAAAAAATCAAATGATAAGACTCACGAAGTTGTGCCGATGAGAACCCTCATTTTAAGTTGTACCGAAGTGGGATATAAAATGAACAATAAAAATGGGTGTAACGAAAAAAAAAAAAATAAATATTAAATTTAATAAATTCCCTTTTTATTTCTTTATTTTCGTTAGCCCCCTATTTTTTTAGTCATTGGCTAAAAAAAAATAAAAACAATATTTTGGGAAAAGTCCCCCCTTTTTTATTTTATTGGGCAACACTACCTTTCCCTAGGTTTTTAATGAATTCCCCTGTCCCCCTCCTATTTTTGAATTTGGGGGTTTCTGCCGACCAATGAGAAGCGCTTACAAAAATTTGAATTTCTTTATTTCCCTTCAATTTACAATTTTCCCCCAATTTTCCCGATGGGTTTCCCCCGGTCCCCGGCACAAACCGTTGTTTTGTGATTTGATTGGAAAATATGTTTATAGAAAGGGTTTTTTCTCTTTTACAGAGAATGTACTGAATTTCAGGCCCCAGGTTTTTGTCCATAGACTACAATGGGTCAAAGTAGTCGCGGGTCTGGGCCCGGGGTAGCCAACCCCCGCTACCAACCAATCAGCTCTTTTTTGCCTTTTTTTTCCGTAATTTTTAACGGTCCCGCCTTTTTTTTGGGGATTAGTCCCAAAAACTTCTCCATAGGTTATAATGGGGCACTGTCGCTCCCATTCGTTTGGGTGGTTTTTTCCCACCAAAAGAGAAGAGCTTACAGAATTGGAAATTTCTTAAATTTTCCCCAATTTTTTAATATCCCAATTCCTGATGTTGCGTCGTTTTTTGATTTTTTTTTATTTTTTTATTTTTTGAATGGGTTTTTAGAAGGTTTGAGCTCTTTTTAGATAATTTTTTACACCCAATAAAAACAATTTTTTTTATTCAAACTCCCCTCCTCATATATTTTCCCAATCCTTTTGCGCAAAAACCCGCACTGCGCCTCACACAAACCCCATGTAAAAAGCGCACCCCCGGGGCCGACATACATTTAAAGGGGCAGCTTTTTACTAAAAATCCCCCTGGGAAAAAAGGGCCCCTCCCGACGCGCCGGGTCTTCAACATGTGCCCTTTTATTTTAATTTGGATCTTTTTACCCTCATCAAATGATTAAGGGTTTTTTGACTTTTTCCGGGAAGTATTGGGATTTTAAAGGACCTTTTTTTTGGATTTTTCCATTTTTGTTTTAAAAAAAGATATTTTTAATTTTTCCTGGGAGATCACTGCAAAATTTTGGGAACAAACCCAAAATTTATTTACTTTTTCCCAATTTTACCACTTTTTAAATTTTTTTTTTTACTATTTTTTCTATTACTTTCCCCTTTTTTTTTTTAAAAAGCTTTTAATATTTAGGATAAAAAAAGTTTTTAAATTTTTAAAAAATCAGACTTTTAAAGGTTAAGGCAATAAATTTTGTTTAATTTTTTTCATTTTTTTTTTTTTTATATTTTCAAAACTTTTATAAATATTTTTTTGTCCTCCTTTTGAAATTTACCTTTAAAAATTTCAATGCCCTTTACTGAAAAACAAAAATTTTGGGGGACCCTAGGAAAAATTAAAAATTTTCTGCCCCTTTCTTATACCCAAAGGGTTTTGGGAAGGGTGTAATAGGGCTGCAAAAAGCAAGGGCTGGAGGCTTCATTAAGCCCCCTTTTCTGCCACACTAACCCCGGGGCAGTAGCCCCCAATCTATTTCAGGACAGGTTTGGGGTTTAGGGGAAGGGTTTGGGCCCCCCTGTTTACCCCAAATTAGAATTTCTGCCCTCCCCCCTCACTGTAGCCCTCCAAAAATTTTTACAGCCCAAAGATTGGAGTTTTTTGCCAATTCCCCCACGAAAAAGGGGGGTGGGCTGTAACTAAACCCCCTGTCCCTAGGAAAAGGCTCAACCTTTCCTTTGTTTTCCCCCCCACTCCAATTTTCCCACCCAACTTTGGAATAAAATATACCGCACAAGCTAAGAAAGGGTTTTTAAAAATCCCCAATTAGTTTGGGTTTTTTCTGATAAGAGCCGCTCACAGAGGGGGGGGAAAACAAAAGAAAAAAATCAATGACCAGTGTAAAAACTAAAATTTCTAAAAAAATCAAAATTCAAATTTTAAAAAAAAAGTATTTGGGTTTTATTTTCTAAATTAATTAAAATTCATTTTGTTTTTTCCAATTGGAAACGGGGAATTTTAGCCAATTCCCCCTCCGACAAACACTATCCCCTGATAAAATCCCAAAGATTCATTTTCCATCATTTTGGGTTGGCCCAAGGGGGGGTTTTTTGGAAAAAGGGAAAAAAAAGCCATTAAAAAATTAAAAAGTTACACCATTCCCATAATGCTTTGCCCCAAAAAATTTTAAACTTCTTGGGGGAAAAGTGAAAAATCAACTTTTCCCAGGTTGGGGGCCCGCAACCCCCCGGGGCCCCGGGGTGGGGCAAAATTTCTCCGCCCTTGGGGCGGGGGGGCCCGGGGGGCAAACTGTCCGCCCAACCCGGTCGGGTCCCGGGCCCTCCTCCCTTCTGTGCCCCCCAAACCCTTTTCCAAAACTCCCGCGTCCCCCCTTTCCCCCTGGGCCGGGGCCGGTTAAATGCGCATGCCCCGGGCCTTAGGCACGCCGCAGCGCAAGGGCCCGGGTTCTCGGGGATTTTAAAAGGGGCCGGGACGCCCATTATTGGTAAAGGCTGGCAGGGACCCTATTTAAAAACCCCCTTCCTTCCGGGGCACCTTTCCGGGTCTTTAATTTTCCGTACTGTTCCCCTTTAAAAGAAAAGCGTCTTCCCGCCTCCCTAAACCTGTTTTTTCCTTTTTACCGAACCCTTTTGGGGGGCTCCGGTTTTTCAACCACCGAACCTTTTGGGCCCCCTGTCCTGACCTCCTGCCTTTCCCCGGGCCTTTGCCTAACCTCTCACGAATTTTTTTACCAAAAGCACTTCCTTTGGGGCCCCCCGAAGCAAGTTTACGCCAGTTGGGGGGACCCAGTAGTTCTCCGCCCCAGCAAATTTCCCTCCCGGGTTGCGGCGGGCCCCTTTTGAAAACCGGGTTCTACTTAGATTCCACCCCCTTTGAGTACGTTGGCAATTACACCAATCGCTTCGCGGTTGTCCAGTCTGGGATCCACTACTCAGCAATTCCGTTACAGTATAGTATCCGGCCATGAATCTCACGCCTAGGTACCTTTGCCGTATGACCCGATACTCACTTGCGATAGTGCTCAGCAGTCTACTTAACACACTTGCCGCAACAGCGCCAGCAGTCTATGAACCAGTGTCCGCCAGCTTGCAGCAGCTCCTGCGGCTATCCCACAGACCGCCGAGTATCTATATTCTATATATCTCTCTGTTTCTCTCTATTTTTCTCTATTTTATCTATTTTCTCTTTCTCTCTCTCTATTTCTCTCTCTCACATCCCTCCTAGTGGCGACGCCCTCACGTCCTAGTACCCGGGACTATCTAGACCATGCGTTCTTACCACCCTACACCCACAAGCTTTGAAGATGGTACTCCAAAACTGAGGTCAGGGGATTTGATTACTCACAGTGCTCACTTATGCTCATTGCAGAAGTTACTGGCTGGAGATCAATACCCCACTGATCGTCTCCAAAGACTCGGCCTATCGTAGGTCATTCTACTGCCGGGAGATCCAGACCAAATCGCAGCGCTCTAGCTTGTGCCACCCTCTCGGACGGGGGCGATCCCGTGTGACGATGGACCTACAGCTTTCCTCGCTCAGAGATCCCCAGTGTCCATTTGAAGAGCCGGCACAGGGCATCCTCTGCAGAGACCGCTATACGAATCTTCGCCAGGGTGACTCCTCGGTCGGCACTACCATCTTCGTTTTCGACCTTGGCATCAGAACTGACCCTGGAACGACGCTGCCCTATGTGCCACTTTCAAAAAGGGCTTGTCCGGCAGAGTTAAGGACGCCCTAGCGGCTAGAGAGATTCTGTCCTCCCTAAGCGAACTGATCACCTAGCCACTCGTGATCGATGTTCGCTACGCCGAGCGGCAAGAGGAACTACGCCAGGAACGTGATCCTTGCCCGACGCACCCGTTTGCCTCGCCGTCTCCGGTCTTCCAAGACCACAGCTGCCCACTCCTCTCCCAACCATGGAAGGAACCCATAACGTCAGGCTGTACCAGTCGCACAATCTGTCCCGAACAGGAGCTGTCTCCGCGACGGCAAGAGAAATTGTGCTCTTAACTGTGCCAGCCCGTTATCAACTTTCGCAAATGGATTGCCCGCTTCGCCCACAGCCGGCAGGGAAAACTGCCCGCACCTAGGTTATGTCGGAGAGGTGATCCCTAGGTGGTGAACACTTCCTCTCCATGTTACTATGGAGGTTGGTCTCATCTGGTTCCGGTACTCGTTTTTCGTTGTGCCCGCCTTCTAGACTCTGGATCCACCGAACTTATTCACGCCACCCAATGGTGTCCCCAGTATCGCCATCCACGGTGACCCTCTGGAAAGCCCTTTGGAATATCCTCCGAGAGAGGGTAGCTCTCTAAGTGAGGCCATTGCGGTACGTGACCAAAGCATTGTCCCTCCGCGAGGGGCCTTACACAAGGATGAGATCACCTTTACGTCCTCCACTCGTTCATCCTCAGCGATCCTCTGGGCCTTCCGTGGCTACAGCTCCATGTCCCGACCCTCGACTGGAAAACCGGGGAGTTCTGCGCTGGGTATCTGACTGCCAGAGTCGCTGTCTCTCAGTTCCGCGGCACTGTCCCGGGCACCACCTCACCAGTCTTACAGGTTCCTGCCAGGCCCCCCACCATTTTTGAATCCCGCTGAATACCGTGACTACGCGTACGTCTTTTCGGAGAACAGCCGAATCCCTTCCTCCTCATCGCCCCCTATGACTGTCCCATTGCGACTCCTCCTGGACCAGTCTGCCTCGGGTAGGGGTTTACCCGTTTTCTAGACCAAGAGACTCAGCCATGTCGTACTATACCGTGAGAACCTGCAAAAGGTTTTTATATCGCAATCCTCATCACCCACCGGAGCTGTTTTTTTCTTTGTAACAGAAGAAGGATGTTTCTCTCCGTCCTTGCATCGACCTACCGGAGCCTGAACCAGGATAACCGTGAAAACCGGTATCCCGTTGCCACTAATTACAGAACTCTTAGAGACCGTTCTACAATGAGCCAGGATATTTCTCAGAATTGGACCTGCCGCTGGTGCATACAACTCATCAGGATCCGTGAGGGAGGATGAGTGGGAAGACGCGTTTAATACCACGACGGTCACTTTGAGTATCTATAATGCCATTCGGTCTGTCAAAGCTCCTGCGGTTCTTTCAGGAGTTCGTAAATGGACATCTTCAGAGGACCCAGCTCTACACTGTGACATCGTTTACCGGGACGAACATCTTGGTTTTCTCCCCCTGACCTCCGACCCATCTACACAGGTGCGCCTAGTCTGCAACGCCTTCACAGAAACCGGCTGTACGCCAAATAGAGAAGTGCGTGTTCCATCAATCCAGTCTGAGCCCTTTTCCTCCGGTTACATCGTCTCCAACCGCGAGGCCTGCAGAAGGACCCCACTAAGCTGTCTGCAATCCTGCAATGGCCACGACCTGTTGGTCTCCGAGCGCCATACAACGTTTTTTTGGGCTTGCCAATTACTATCGGCAGTTTATCATTCCACTTCTCTAGCAGCTGGTGTCTCCTATTGTTGTGCTCTCACCGAGGAAAAGGCTAATCCCCAAATGTAGGCCATCCACGTCCGAAAGAGCCTTCCACGGATTTGAAGTCAGCCTTGCTTCCGCCACCTATTTTGTCACGCCTTGGATCTGAGAAGCCTTTCTCCCTGAGGTAGGAATACTCTTCGGTCTGGGGGGGAGCCGAGTCTGATCCTTACTTCAACAAGGGTCCCAAGAGGACAACCATCACCTGCGGGTTCTTCCTCCAAGACCTTCTCGTCGGCTGAGAGGAACTATGCTATTGGGGACCGAGAATTACTCGCTATCATATGGCCCTGGAGGAGTGGCGACATCTCCTGGAGGGAGCTCGTCATCCTTTTGAGGTATATAACGATCACAAAAACATTCAGTATCTCCTAGTCGGCCATCGCCTCAATCCTCGAGACAAGCCTCGGTGGTCCTTTTTTTTCAAGATTCAACTTCCAGGATCCATTTTCGCCCAGCCGAGAAGAACACATCATGGCTGATGCTCTCTCACGCGCATCTGACATCACTGGAGAGGATCCTCAGCCCAACACATTATACTCCGGAATCGCCTGATCCAAGCAGCACCTGTCCTCCTTTTGGCAGATACCCCCTGGCAAGACCTACGTTCGGCCGTCCAGCGGCAGATAAACCTGAATTGGGGACATGCTCTTTGTTGGCAGGACATCCAGGGCCCCGAAGATCGTTCCAATTGATCTCTCGGTTCTACTGAGTGGCCAGGGCTGCTAAAGATACTAAGGACTTTGTGGATGCTGTGCTACATGTGCCCGGAATAAGGTACCCCGCCACAGTCCCTTCCGGGCTCTGCGACCCCTGCCTACGCCCAGTTCTCCATGGTCCCATGTGGCGATGGATTACACACCGACCTACATCCTCATCTGGTAACAACCCGTGAATCCTGGGTCATTACGGATAGGTTTCTAAGATGTCGCACTGTCGTCCCACTGCCGGTTTACGCTTCCCACCACTTCTTGCCTCCCTTTTCTTTATTCACGTGTTTCCGCCTGTACGGCTGAGCCCCAGCACATCGTTTTCTGTGAATCGTGGGTGCAGTTCGTGTCCAGTTTCTGCGCGCACTCTGCTCCCGATTGCAGGTGAAGTTAGACTTCTCTTCGTCTTACCATCCGCAATCTAACTGCCAGGTAGAGAGGTTCAATCAATACTGGCAGCTACTTACGTCATTTTTGTTTCTCGCCCGCCAGGATGATGGGCCAAACCTCCACCCCTGGGCCGAATTTTCATACAAACCGTTGGACTCAGGGGCTTCCGGCGCGTCTCCCCATCATTAATTGTCATATGGCCGCATCCCCGCCTCCTCTCCCCAGCCTCCGCCTCAGAGGTTCCCTCTGTAGATGCCTTGGTCCACACTTATCTTGCATTTTTGAACAGACTCGTCTTCCCCTGCAGCGTGCTGCTGCCCTATGAAGGCTCAGCGGACAGAAAGAGGAGACAGGCTCCAACCTTTTCTCCGGAACAAGGTCTGGGCTGTCCGCCAAATAGTCAGGTTAAAAATCGCCCAGACTACAAGTTGGGTCGCGCTTCCTTGGGCCCTTGAAAACCTGAGCCGAATTAATCCAGTAGGCATATAAGCTCCGACTACCACACACCATGCGGATCCCAAATTCTTCGATGTAACCCTCTTGAAGCCCGTCGTGTGAACCGCTTCTCCAGAAAAGTTGCCGCCTCCTCCTCGCCTGAGGCGGATATCCTCCAACATATTGTGCGGTCCAAAGAGATCTTGGCTATAAAGTCGGTATAGGGGTAAACGGCAATTCCCTGGTTGATTGGGAGGGATTCCGTCCGGAGGAGAGATCATGGGAGCCTGAGGAGAATATCCTTGACCTCGGTCTCGTGTTGAGGTATCCTCCGAATCAGAAAGAGGAGGAGTCCTAGGGGTGGGGGTACTGTCCGCGCGTGGTCCCGCAGCCCCCTCGCCTCGGGCTGGCGGGCGCACTCCGTGCTGACGACCGTCGGTTCCCGGCGGCAACTGCCGTCCCACGGGTCGTTCCCGGCTTCCTCCTTACCTGAATGCGCTCCCGCACCCTCCCGTCCTCCTGGCCGGCCGGTAAACGCATGCCCCGCGCGCCGGCTCTCGGGGGATTTAAGAGGAGGCCAGTACGCCCATTTATTGGTAAAGCTGGCAGGTGACCCTATTTAACCTCACTTCCTTCCGTCACCTTGCCGGATCTTTAGTGCCTACTGCTTTAGAGAAAGCTCTTCTTCCTCATATGGCCTGTCTTCGTGTACTCGGAACTTTGCGCACCTGTTTCTCGACCACAACCATTGCCGCCCTTCCTGACCTCCTGCATTTCCCCCGACATCGCCTACGTCTCACTATTTTGTACCACGCACTGCCTTTGCTGGCAACCGGGCAAGCAAGTCACGCCAGTGGTGGGCCGACCGTTGTATTTCTACCCGACCGCAGCAAGTCCAACCGCTTGGCGGCGTGCTCTGTGAAAACCGGGATCTACTTAAACATGTTCACACGCTTCATAATGGGCCCGTATTCTCCGTCCGTAATTACGCGCCGAAGTGCGCCAATACTGCCGAAAACGGCCCATTCCTTACGGTAATTCACAGATCATCATAGAGAACTATGGATTAGCAGTCTCGTCTCCCCGCCCCGGCGCAGCCGCCGGGCGGGGAGTATAATTGACATGTCACTTTCCAGCGCGTATACGCGCCACGAGCAGTGATGATAGTCCTATGGGCTGGTCGAAGTGCCGCCCCCTGCTTACTCCCCCCTCCCGCCCCCTCCACACGGCGTAATTGCGGGGCGTAATTACGTCCCGGATTAAGCGTGTGAACAACCGTAGATTCGCCCTTTGGGTACGTCTTACACATCGCTGCGGAGTCCAGTGATCCACTACCAGCATCCGTTACAATCACTCTTTATCTAATGCCAGACACCATCATATCTGCTTGATGTACTTCTGACAGCACTAAGTAAAGAGTTTTGTAAATGTGCTGGTTGCTCTTACCCTAAACAGCAAGAGTGTTTTGCATTAGGCGTTAGTGTAGTATTCCCTTTGTATGAATGGTTATAGGTTTAATACCTAAGTTTCTGGTCCCCTAGTTGGTTTAGTGTAGACCACATAGGAGCCCAAAAGTATGCAAACTGTCTAAATCTAAAAAATTCACTTGTTGCCCATAGTAACCAGTCAGAGTGCCCCTTTGCCATTTCATACAGTGCTCTTGGAAATGAGGGGGCTCTCTGATTGGTTGCTATGGGCAACTCAGTGAGTTTTAGACCTAGACATTTTTCATACATGTGGCCCATAATATTCCTGAAGTTATACCCCCTTAATGAACCACGCCCCACTGTCTTTGACTGTCGGCGCTGGGCAGGTCCGTTCTCTACAGTAAATGTCTTTTGGCGTCGCTGCCGACATCCGAAGTTTGCGGCGCCCAGCGGCCGCAGCTGCCACTGGTATCAGCTGAGCTCCGGGTGCAAGCAAACTCAGATGTTACAGTAAAACGGCCAAAGACGTTTACAGGTAGATGAACGACCTGCACCAGCCGACGTCAAAAGACAGTGGGCGGTCATTAAGGGGTTAAGGATGATGAAGATTTTTATGGTGTTATCAGTGCTGGCCTAGGAAAGTCAATGCGTTTAAATGTACCTATTATTTTTGCATAAAAAACAACTTTAATTTAATTGTTAATTAATGTTTTTTCAGAAACAATTCCAAATCCTTTTATTCATTTTTTTACAGTCATACAGATAAATTATTAATTACGGATGCTGTTGCCACCATTTATGGGTAGCTTACTGCACATTGTCTGTCCTATAACTCCCATTGATAATAAATACCGGTAATACTCGAGTAATAGAGCCGACCCGATATAAGCCGTGGCAACCTACTTTTGCCACAAAAAACGGGAAAGCTTATTGACTCAAGTATAAAGTCCTAGGGGTGGAAAATGCAGCGCTACTGGAATTTTTAAAATAAAAATAATACCAATAAAATTACATAGGCATTTCAGTCCCCCATAGGCAGATATAAGGCCAGGTATAGGCATTTTCATGTCCCCAATCAGATATAGGCTGGTATAGGCAGTTTTCAGTCCCTCCATAGGGCAGATAAGGCAGGTATATGCAGTTTTAATGTCCCCCATAGCAGTTTAATGTCCCCATAGGCAGATATAGGCTGTATAGGCAGTTTAATGTCCCCATAGGCAGGTTATAGGCATGTATAGGCAGTTTTTAATGTATCCCATAGGCTGGTTATAGGCAGCTATATGTCCCCCCTAGACAGCTATAGGCAGCATATTGCCCCCATAGGCAGGCTTATAGGTCCTCATAGGCAAGTGTCGCAGGTATAGGTCATTATAGCAGTATAGGTCCCCCCCTAGGCATGCTTATAGGCAGGTATATGGTCGCCTAGGCAGGCTATAAGGCAGGAATAGCTGGTCAAAGTTCCCCCTAGACAGGCTATATGCAGAATATAGGTCACCTAGGCAGGCTATACGCAGGTATAATGCAGGTTATAGGCTGGCATAGTTCCCCCTAGACTGGCTATAGCAGTATAGTCCCCTAGCAGTATGGGCAGTACTAGGCAGGTATAGCAGGCTATAGGCAGTACTAGGCAGGTATAGGCAGTACTATGGCAGTATATAGGCAGGCTATAGGCAGTACTATGCAAGTATAGACAGTACTAGGCAAGGTATATAGGCAGGTATAGATAGTACTAGGCAGGTATAGGCAGGTATAGGCCAGTACAAGGCAGGTATAGGCAGGGTATAGGCAGTACTAGGCATTATATGGCAGGTAAAGCCATACTAGGCCAGGTATAGTAGACTAGAGCAGGCTAAAGGGCGTATAGGCATGGCATAGGTCCCCCTAGACAGGCAATAGGCAGATATAGGTCACCTAAGGCAGGCTATAGGCAGGTATATGCCAGTTAAACAGGCTGGCATAGGTCCCCAAGACCGGCTAGAGGCAGTAAGGTCCCCTAGGAGCAGGTATAGGCAGTACTAGGGCAGGTATAGGCAGCTATAGGCAGTACTAGGCAGGTATAGGCAGTACTAGGCAGGTATACGGCAGGCCTATAGGCATACTAGGCAGGTATTAGCACTACTAGGCAAGTAATAGGCAGGTTATAGATAGTACAAGGCAGGTATAGGGCAAGTATAATGGGCAGGTATAGGACATTACTAGCAGATATAGGCAAGTACTAGGCTGGTATAGGTCCGAGGTAATAGGCAGTACTAGCAGGTATAGCAGGGACAGTAGTGACTAGGCAGGCTATCGGCAGGAATAGGCATCGTTTAAAACTAAAAACAACCACTTACCTCGATTCCCGCTGCCTGTCCTCCCGGCGCGCTCCTCGGACTTCTCGGCACAGGCGGGTGACGTCTATAGGCCGCGCACGCAGATGATGTGAACACACGCTGCCTGTGCCGGAGCGCGATTTACGCCGCCCTGAGTTCACTGCGGAGCAGGAGCGCTTGCTCTCTGCCCCTCAGTTGGGTAATCTCTCTCCCTTGCATGCGCTCCGGAGGAGTCGCATGAGGAAGAGATAGCTACAGCGCACGGCCACCGCAGTACCCGAACCTGTCAGCTGACTCGGATTCGATACATGCGCTCCCTGAGGATCGCATATAACTGAAGCGGTCCCTTTCGCGCACGGGCCATCGCATCGCCCTAGCGCTGACAGTGACTCGAGTATAAGCCGAGGGGATTTTCAGCAACATTTTTTTTATGCTGAAAACTCAGGCTAATACTGATATTATACGGTACATATGCAGAGAGTACCCACTAGTGTTTCTGCTGGTGTAAGGGAGTGTACTGTGTCCACTGGCTACATGTTATTATGCATATTCTTCTGGTGTGTGGAAATATGTATAACCATGTTGTAAATTTTTTTTTTTTAAATATCTTTTTATTAACACTTCCAGAAATAAAGGTTACAAGCTTTCCAAAAAGCGTATGCTGTTACAATGCGAATTATCATCAAAAAAAAATAAAAGAAAAAAAAACAAGTAACAGTAGCTACACATCCACTTATAATGTGCCAGTGGTGGAAGTCATTTTCTTATTTTAGACATATTAACTTTTAAACGTTTAGGACAGGTTGCGAGACCTGTTCCATGCTCCTTAACTTCTGCTCTCGTGGCCCCGCCGCACTCCTCCACCCCTCAGTAGAAACAATGGATTTTGTTTCCTCGCCTGTATCTTCGGCCCCTGTTCATGAGATCCAGAGGAGATGTAAGCGAAGTGCAATCAGTAGGGGAGTAGGCGATTAAGTTAGATCCAGACAACTCAGATTACTCCCCGCGCCTCGGAATGTAATCTCAAGGTTTCCCTTGACTGTTACGATTAATTAGTTAGAGTGGTGAAGAAAGAACTAAAAGTTCCTGGGAGGAATTGCATTAGAGGCCTGGTAGTAGGCCTGCTTTCCCCGTTAAAGTAAAAAGGCTGCTCCCTCTATCAGCATAGTCCCTGTATCAGGGTCTGTATGATGCCGGTCCTGGCATTGTGTGTCTATGGGCTCTCTTCCGGCCATTTGCTGTCCGAGGTACCATTCCATTTAAAAAAAATTCAAAACAGGTTTTTAAGTTTTGCTTTTATTCTACAGAAGGCGAATTAATCCATGTACTCAAAGGTCAAAACGGTCTCCCCTCCTCTCCTTCCTCTGGACCGTCTCAATCCAGTCCAGGCGGAAGAGATAGAAACATTTGTCTAGAAAAAGTTTTTCTCGTTGTGCAGGGCCGGGCGGACCCAACCACTGGAAAATTGCTTTCCTGCCGCTGCCGAAAGAATGTGTAGAGAGATGTCCGTTCTTTGCGATGTAGCTAGTAGTATCGGCATGTAAAGTGGCTCAAATCTAGATCCCACGGCGCCAAGGGTGTGAAGGTTTCAACAAGGAAGTGCTGTATGTATTGTGCTATGTCGTCCCAGTACCATTGTATTTCTCGGCATTCCCATAGACAATGGTAAAGAGTGGCTTCAGGTGATCCGCACTTAAAACAGTTGCTTGTGGCATAAAAACCCATTTTGTGACCTTTTACGGCGTAAAGTATGCTTTGGATACTAGTTCAGAGACATTTCGTGTAATCTAGCAGGCTGGGGAGTTTATAGGAGTCTGTCAGGGATGTCAGAATCAAATCTGGACTGAGATTGCGGTCATGATTTTACCATTTCTTTAATTGTGATTTGGACGCAGTGTAATCAAATTGGTCCCATAGATATTTGTAAATAAGGGATAGATGTGCCTTGCGTGAGGGGGGCTGCAGGATTGTTTTTGTGTATTTTTGGTCCCAGTCATCCTCTGACAAGTCCCTCACGATCTGGGTTACGTAGCTGAGTGCTTGTAGATAAGTGAAGAAGGGGAAATTAATTGCAGGGAAGGCATTTTGGAGCTCTAGAAAAGAGTATGATTTACGAGTAGTGTGATTAATTAGTTGACCTACAGTCCGTATGCCCAATCCATAAAAGATCTACTAAGGAGCCATGTGCGTACAATTCTGGAACTCTGGTTCTGGACAAGAATATGTTATCGAGCTATTCGGTGAGGGGTCCCTTCATTTGTCTTGTCTTCCGCCACGCATGCCAATCGCAATCAAGAAGCGAATTTTGTCCGTGCTATCAGTGGGACCTGTCATACGGGGGGGGTGGGCAGATGTAAGAGTTTTACAGAGAGATACGTTAGAGTAAGAAACAATTTTCTAGTGTTGTGAAAGTGAACACCGCTGTTTGTAAGGACCAGTCCGCAATGTATCGACTCAGTGCCGCTAAATTATAAAGCTTAATATTTGGGAATCCCAGTCCGCTGTTAGTCTTGTTTTGTTGTATGAGATGAAAAGGGATGCGCGCTTTTTTCCCACCCCAAGTAAATTTCCTGTACTGCGCATTAATCAATTTCTCTTCCTTTGGCTTAAGATATATGGGTAACATGTGAAAATAAGCTAGAGGATCTAGAAATTCAATAATTTTTAGGAGGTGTCTTTTTTCCCCACTAAAGGAAAAGGGGGATGGGTCCCGGGGTTTGAGGTGAGGTGTAATGTGTAATATACTTATCAATTTTTTTGGTGTAAAACGGGTTTAAATTTTCCCGTGTGAGAAGGACCCCCTAGGTTTTAAAAGGATGATTGTCACCAGGGGAAATTGGGTAAGTTGAGGCCCAAACGGGTTGTGTTCCCCCCTTCAAAAGCAGCCCTTCCTTTTGTTAACATTTTTTAAAAAACCCAAAGGGACAGTTTCCCATCCCCTGGATCTCTTTCAAACGGTTTCCCAAAAGGGGGTCTTTTTTGGGATTGTGATCAGTAAGAGCAGGTCATCTGCATGGAAAGAAGCTTTAGTTCTTGGCCCTTTCGAGTTTCCCCCGGAAACCGGGGGGACTGGTTATGGGGTTTTAAAGAAAGGGGGTTTTATTGATGGTTTAAATTTAAAATTTGGGCCGTTTTGTGGGCAGCCTTGTTTAGTTCCCTAAAAGATAAATTTAAGTGGGGGACCGTGCCCATTTGTTATTATAGAAAAGTTAAATTTTGTTTGAAACCAATTAAAAATTTTAAGGGAGGAACCCCCAAAAAACAAAAAAAAGTTTTTGGTGAAAAACTTTCCCATCCTTTTTTTAACCAACCAAAAACCCGGGTCGGGGCCCCAAATGGTGGGGGGGGGGGCCCCAGGGAACCAAACCAATTGTTTCCGAAATTTTCCCTTTAAATTTTTTTTGCGTTAAGGGGCCCCCCAAAACCAAAAAGTTTTAGAAAAAAAACCTTTGGTTTTGTTTCCCGTGACGGGGGGGGCCCAAAGGCTTAATTAAATAGCCGGGGAGGTCCGGGCCACCCGGGGACTTTTTTCCTGGGTGCCCCCCTGTTCCATTTTTTAACTAAAAAAGCCCGTTTGGGTTGGGTGTATTATTTCCGGGAAAAACTTTTGAATTTGTTCCCCTTTTTTCGCTAGAAATTTATAGTCTTTTTTTAAATTAAGGGAATGGGTCTATACGAGGGTTTTTTGGGGGGGGGGTTTTTTTCCCCGGCGGGGGTTTTAAAAAATTGTTGGGGGGATTTGAAAAAAAGTGCCCAATTTGGTTTTGAGTCTAAAATACATCTCGTTATACACTTTCACTAAATCGGGCTATGGGGGGACTTAAGAATTTTGTAGAATTCTCAGGAAACCCTTTTTTGGGGCCCTTTGGGGTCTTCCCCATTCCCCGATAAACCCGATCATTTTAAAATCCTCCTCCTCTGAGGGGTTTGCCCCCTAATAACGAACGGGGTCTCATCGGTAGATTTGGCATACGCACTGCACCCAGAAAGGATGTTTCCCTTGCGCTTTTAAAAGGGGGGAAAGCCGGTATGGGGTTTTTCTTAAAAAGAAATTCTGAGAAGCTTGTTCGATTTCGGGGGGGGCCCCCTAAGAAAAACTCCGTTTTTGGGAATTTAAAATTTCCAGGGTTTAGTCTTTTTTTTCCCGAGGGTTTCCTATGTCGTTTCCCCACCTGTAAAACCCGGTTTTGGGAAACCCCCTTAGTGGGGCCAAAACAGTTTGGCCCTGTAAAAAGGTTTAAAAAAAATTTTTGATTTTTCCCAAAAATTTTTTTTTGGAAGGGCCTCCAAGGGAACTTTTATGTAATCTTTTTGTGCCCTGTTTCAGATTAAAAATGAAATTTTTTTTAAAGGTAGCATTGGCTTTTTCCTTTTTCCCCCAAACTTTAATAAAATTTAAACATCCCTCTTAATCTTTTTTTGCGGTATCCACAAAAGGGGGAGCTTTGTTCTCTTTGTCTTATTATTTTTTTAAGAATTGTTGCCACTGAATTTTTAAAAAAAATCTTGAATTCTGGTCGTATAGGAAACTTGGGGGAAATTTCTCCTTTTTTTTAAATTTTTTAAATTAGGGACATTATTTTTAAAAGGACCACCTTATCGGGGCATGGTCTGGATGGCTTTTGGGTAGTATACCCATGCTCGGACATGTGAATAAAAGGGGAAAAGGGGAGAAGTGAAAGGTCTATTTTTTGAAAAAAGTTCGTGTACTCTAGATTAAAATATAAATTTTTTCTCCAGGTTTTTTTTGGTTTTCCCCCGCCAGTGGTCATATAGTTTTCCAAGCTATTTTTTAAAGTCTAAAGTGGGGGTTGAGTGGTTCTCCCCCCCGGGGGCCGGTGATCTATAAAGCGCCGGGTTCGGTCTTTTTTAAAATCCCCAATCACTTTTAAAAATTGTCATGGTCTCTGGACCCAAAAAAGTTCCTGAGATTAAAAAAAAAGGAGCCCAATTGGGGCCTTTGGGGAAAGCGTAGATATTAAGAATGGTATACGCTTTTTTAGCAATCACCCAAATGAGGAAAATTTAAACCCCCCTTCTTCTCGGAATATTGGCCCCTTACCCTTGTACCATCCCCCGACCGGCATTAAATCCGCCCCCTTGGGTTTTCTAGCATCTTGGGTGGAAAAATTTAGGTGGGCCCCACCAGCGCCCTTTAAGGGGAACTTTAGTTCCCCGATTTCCAGTGGTCTCTTCAGATTTTTAAAGCCCCGGTTTACCTTTTTAAGGTGAAGAAGGCCCTTTCTTTTTTTTTTCTGGGTGTTTAACCCGGGGCCACATTCCAAAAAACTAATTGATTCCCCGGGCCGGGGGTTCCCCTTGCTCCTTATTATTGGTACTCCCCCAAATCCCAAAAAAAGGCGGAAAACCCCGTATAAATAAAAATACCCAAAAGAAGGGGGGACTGGGGGCGCCCCCATCTGCCCCCCTCCCAAACCCATGG
Organism: Phyllomedusa bahiana; assembly: GCA_025379985.1. Classification (NCBI taxonomy): domain Eukaryota; kingdom Metazoa; phylum Chordata; class Amphibia; order Anura; family Hylidae; genus Phyllomedusa; species Phyllomedusa bahiana. The sequence continues at coordinate 29,393 of JAODAL010032844.1, forward strand.
GTGTGGAGGAAAGCGGAAAACCCAGGGCCCCCAAAGTGGAGCCTCCTGGGGCCAACCATAATTGGGGGTTAGAAAAATTTTAGAAACCCAAAGGGTTGCTAAATAAAAGTGCAACATCAAACGTGCTAACATAAAAAACAATACAACTTACTAACGTATTTAGGACTTCTAGAAGGGTTTCCCGATCGAACTCCCCATAGGGCAAAGTGGCAATAAAAAGAAGAAATTCACACCAAAAATCGGGGGGCTGGCTCACAGGAGGTGGTTTTTAGCCCGGCCCGGGGTCGACACGGGAATCTTCTTTTGGGGTTTCTTTGGGGGTTCATAGGGGTTTTCTGTCCATTGTTATGAACTTTAAATTGGGGTTTGGATAAAGCAGCGGGAAAGCGGATGTTTTATCATGCAAAAACTTGAAAACCCGGGTGGGAAATTCCCTTTTTTCGTAAGGAAACTTGGGGGGGAAATCTTGGAAAAAATTAAGATTTTATCCCCCTTTTAAAAGAAGCTCCCCTTTTTTTTTTTTAAAGGGTTTAAGACCTGTTCCTTTACCACCCAAATTTTGGGGAAAAGGGGTGGGCTGGCCTAGGTCTGCCCCCTTGCTCTCTGCGTACGCCCATTCTGTGGACCCTTTCCACCAAGAGGGGATCTCTGGGCAGCTCCAAGGTCAACGCTCCTGCTAGATCCTTCGTGAGGTAGGTTGCAAGGTTCTCTTGGGGTACCGTTTCCGGGATGCCAATGAAGCGTAGGTTGTTCCTACACTCCCGATTTTCCAAGTCCTCTAATTTTTCTCTAAGCGCGTCAATTGTGGCTTGTTGGGAGCTTGAGGTGTCATCAATTCTGGCAACTTCCTCTTCAATAGTGTTGGTGCGTGTCTCGAGATCTACTATTTTTTGTGAGTTGCGCCAAGGCCGCGTTGACAGACGCTTGTATTAAATCAATACGACGGTCAAGGACTGGTAAGAGTAGGCGAAAGACCTCTTGGGCCATTGAGGCCGCTTGTGATGGGGTATCAATGAGACCTGAAGCTGACGAAACCGGTGAGTCAGCGTCGCTGTCTGTGGTGGTGAGCCTCTTTGCTGATGGGTCCTGGGCCATGTTTAATTTCCTGTTGGGGCCAAGTTTCGGGGTTTGTTTGTTATATCTAGTTGGGGGAGTTGTTGCCTGCGAAGTTTTCGAGTCTGGCGCTGTAGCCAGTGTAGACCGTGTGACCCGGGTTACTGAGCGTTTCTGAACGAATTTGTCCATGCTATTTTTAAAGCAAGTTGCGCTACGCCCCCCACAGATCCAAGGTGATGCAGGGGTGCTATATAGAGATCTCTGGGCGAGGGATAGAGTAGGTGCTGCGAGCCTAGCCTAGCTTATCATAATATGGAGCCCTTTATTTGAACTTTCAGGTTGCCTTGGGAGCCATTTAGGATAGAATTACATTTTGATTATTGTGCAACAAACATATATACAAAGTATATAATAGACATGACCATGAGAAGGGGGAAAGAGAAACTCAGAGAGTATGCGCGTAGTGGTTGTTATTTCAATAACTTAGATGCCAAAGAGGGGGGGTGCGTGTGTTGGGGCGTTCCTTCAGTTCGTCCCCTGCTAGCAGAGGCACTGTGTTGTGATATTTGTGTGTCGCGTTCTGTCTTGTCAGCCCTCGATAGACCGACCCCAGGCAGTGGGATCTCCCGGTGTTTATTCAATCAGGCTCTGCGTGCAGGAAAGATTAATTGTACACAGAGCTTACCCTGCGGTCCGGGGGGAGGGGGGGCTGTGGGTTGTTAGAGTGTTATTTTGGGGTGTTAGCGCCCTCTTGTAGCAGGATGTCACTCAGACACAGACAGGCCGAGAGTGTGTGTCCAGGTCACCTCTGCCCCCTTGTGGTTGAGTTAGTTATAGTGTTAGAAATGGGTTAGTCAGACTCTGCAATCCCGTGGGAGATACTGTGTCAGAGGTTCTTTTAGAGCTACTAGTGCAGCCTGTGAGATAAGACAGTTACTAAACACAGTTTAGTGGTACACTATAGCATAGACCAACAACACGAACTATTTAGAGTCAAATAACAAGTATCATAAAGGAGATGTATCTTGGTGGTGTCTGAACGTCCCACAGCTGTGCTGTCGTTTCTGTGTTAACATGGTATTATTGCAGACACCCAGTGGTTAAATGTTCCAGTGTGCAAGGAATCCAAGTGAACGTGGAGTCTCTGCTGGAGATACTCAGGGTATTCAAGGGTGGTCGGGGATGCTTAAGGTCTCTTGGTCTGCCTTGGTCTTTCCAGTATGGGTTGGAACAGTTAGTGTTGGCGAGGAAACTCACTGGCCCAAGTGACTGATTCTTCCAGGGGCAGTAGCAGGAACACCAGCAGTGTGTCCGATATGGGCCGCTATAGGGAGCTAGTTTTACCAGGTCCGCGGTCGGGCAGTATGGCAGATTCTCGGGCAGGAGTCCAGGGTTCCTTAGGAGTTTCGGGCCGGCCCCCGGACCGCTCAAGTAGGCAAGAAGGGAAGGTGCGGGGGGTAAACAGTAGGTGGAGGGGGGTCACTGGCTCAGGGTATTGCGTTTTTGATTGCTTCCTGCGGGCTGCAGCACTCTGACTGGGGGGCCGCTGGGCCTCTGAGAGTCTCTGCAAGGTTCGCGCCGTGTATCTCCTGAGACAAGGGCCGTTAAGTTAAGAATATGGGGGTGCGTGGTTTGAAGGGGGGGGGCTGCGAGCGTCGTCCCCTCAGTCCTTCGCCGCCCGTAATGGTATGGAGAGTCTCGTGCTGTGGAGGAGTACGGTACCTTATTGTCGGCAGGTCGCTGAAGCCCGCGGACCCACGCTGAGTTGCACCCTGGCGACCGCGTTTCCAGGTGCCGTGCAGGAGCTCGGGATCGGGACAGAACCAGCGCCGGGCAAGGCAAGTAGGTATGACCGTTCATCGCTTGTGCCGTCGGTCAGGGACAGTGCAGGCCCACCGTTTGGAGTTGCGAGCTGCTCCCGCTCTCAGCCCTCAGGTAAGTCTCGCAGCCCCGCCTGGCCTCGTGGCAGTTTTCAGATGGCGTCCAACCTGTTTCTCGGGCGGGAAAACCGCTGTGGCCCACGGTACGGGTTACTCCGGGCTTATCTCCGCTTGCTCTTCGGGCTATTTGCGGTGTCGAAATCGCTCTGCTTCACCTGTGGGGCGCAAGTCGGGCGAGGTCTTCAGCCGGTGTGGCGGATGGAGGTGGTCAGCCCGGGCCGAGGCCCGCTGTAGACGGCCCGGCGTTCGGCGCGGCGGTGCACACCGCTCAGGGACCCCGGAGCGAGAAACTTCTCCTGTCGCCTTGTGCTGTGTAGCTCGGTCCAAAGGTATGTGTGGTCCGGTTTACTCGGAAATGTCGGATGGCCGAGTTTTTAGCTGGATCCAACCAAGCTAGGCAGGAGCCTCTGTAAAAAGCGGCCGTGCTAGACGCCCCACCTCCAGAAGTGATGTTGTAAATTTTCAGTATTCGAAATGTTCTTTTTCTAGTTCCATTGTGGGTTCCATTCTCCTCTGCAGCCTGTGGCCGCAAGGTTCAGCAATACTACCCCTGGCTGACAGTTTATAAATAAAGCACTTTTTCCTTGGGTGAAAACTTTTTGCCTGGATACTCTGTCTTTGCCATGGGAACATAGTGGTGCTACATGGCCATTGACACTGTCTAGCGTATGAGAGGCCTGCTTATGCAATTGCCACCTTACTAGATGTCTAGAAGTGGTTGAGGTCTTAAAGTTGGGTAGTCTGCTGTAAGATTTCCTATGACAAACCTAGTTCTTGGAAGAGGAAAAGACAGAGAAAGAGAAGGTCTACTTCTCTGGGAATATTAGGTGTACTGATGAAACTTCTGGACAAAGGCATGATTGACAGCATAGAAACCATGACTTGGTTTCGTGAACAGACAGTGTGTTAACTCTTCCCAGAAGCAGCTGTATTCTATGAAAGAACCGCATTCTGTGAAATGTAGACTGCAAATTGAATTCGGCCTCAGTTTGGCATGAGTCCTACTCTTGACCTGAGCCAGGGGTGCACAACATGTTCTGATCACATTGTCATTTTGCTACCTCTCCCAGTGGCCACAGTAAATCTTAAAGGAGTATTCCCCATCTGAGACTTTTTTGATACTTCAATTGTAAATACCTAAAATATCTGAGAGGTCTTGGTTCCACTTTAGGGACTGTCAGAGATCAGAATGGGGAGTCCCCTGCTCGGTTCTCCTGAAAGCGAATATGAGGCGCCTATTTTTGTTGTAGTTTTGGAGGTTACAGAAGTGACTGTATCACAACTATAACTAGAGAGAACAACACACATATAAAGCCTCCTCTCCAGCTTATCTTCTCTTTGGTCTGAACCTATCAGACATTTTTATGGTAGATCTTGTGGATGAGCCATGATTGTGTCAGAAATAAATACTCCTTTCAGAAAACAATACAATACAAAAACAGTTTTTACTGGATAGCTAATTTAGATTGCTTAAAACAGTATATACAGCCATATAGTGCCAGTCATACTATGCCCACCATAACAGTGCCAGTCATACTGTTTCCACCTATACAGTATCAGCCATACATTGCCCACCATAACAGTGCCAGCCATGCAATACTCCACCATAACAGCACCATAACAGCACAGTGCCCACCATAACAGTGCCAGCCATACAGTGCCCACCATAACAGTGCCAGCCATACAGTGCCCACCATAACATTGCCAGCCATACAGTGCCCACCATAACATTGCCAGCCATACAGTGCCCACCATAACAATGCCAGCCATACAGTGCCCACCATAACAATGCCAGCCATACAGTGCCCACCATAACAGTGCCAGCCATACAGTGCTCCACCATAACAATGTTGTGAGTTAAATGCAGCTGTCAAAATATGAATATTACTTTCTGAAGTATCAGGACAACACATGTTTGTGTGCTGATGATTGGGGGCTGCACAGAGGGGCACTGAGGGCCATATGTTGTGCACCCCTGTTTTAAGCAGTTAGTCAGACAGTACCCATGGAGGGACCTGTGCTGGATATGGCAGCCCCTAAGCTTAAAGGGGTTGTCTCACTACATTGATTCCTCTTGCCTCAGTCCTGTTTTCTTGGTTTCACTTTGAATTCAGGGGCGTGTTTACTGGCTTCCACTAAGCTGCAATAGAAGCCAGGTCTGTAGCTATAGCAACTAGTGCTGGCAGCCTACCAGGAGAGATCAAACAGGTCTGTAGCTATAGCGACCTAAGGAGCTGATGCAGCCCATACAAGAGGGGATATCTAGGAATAGGTAGGACACTGCTAATGGACATATATTGCAAAGTAACTTGTTTTTGCAAGATCTTCAACATAAAAAAGCAATCCTTGTAGCGAGACAACCCCTTTAATGAGGAAGATAAGCTACGAATTATCTATGTAAACTATCGAAAAAAATCTGTTAGGGCAAATTCGCACATGGCAGATTTGTTGCAGAAAATTTCTGCAACTTAAAATCAGTTTAATTCATTTGAATGGAGTTGTTTTTGCAACAAACACATGGTTTACCGCAAACCCCATTCAAGTGAATGAAACAATGCAGAAATTATTACAACAAATCTGCCATGTGTAAATTCCCTATTACATGTTTACTCTGTGACCACCAAGTGGCCGTGCCTCACCTAACCTGATGCAATAAAAGGCCAAATATTGTTGTGTGATCTCAAAAGTTGGGTCTAGATTACGTATTTGAGAGGGGAAGTACCATTTTTCTGGTACCACAGTGGATTCAGCTCCGGCGCCAGATAAATGCCCATAGCCTACGTTTTTCTTAAATCTCAGGCTCTGTGCCCAGGGCCATCATTTCCATTGGGCACACTAGGTAGTTGCCCGGGGACCCCACAAGTATGGGGGCCCCAGGTGGTATGTGTATGTCTCAGGAATACAAAAAACATATCCAGGATCCCATGGTTGACTTTGCTTATTTTACTGTTTCTGTGTTTTTAGGACATGCAAACAAATAAAAACCTTGGTGGAGAAGGGAGCCAAAGGCTCCCTGCCCTGCCTAATAATCTTGTAGGCTGCCGGTGTCCAGACATAAGTGGAGTGATCATATGGATGTGCTTGGGGGTGGCTAGAGGCATGGCCTAGTGCGATGTCACGTATTTGGGCAGGGCCCACTCCAGTGTTATGCCCTGGGGCCCATAATGCTGTTAGGACGGCGCTGTCTGTGCCTGGGCTAGAATCTACCTATCTCTTTTTGTAGGTGGTACTGGCGGAGGATAAGTTTACCCACCAGAAATTTGCTGTAAAAGTCATCACCAAGAGAGGTCTGCTTGCTGAGGGAGAAGAGCATGCTATGGTGGAGCGGCGTGTGTTACAACTTGCCTCTGGCAGCCCCTTCCTTCTTCATGGCACATTTGCTTTCCAGACAAAGGTAAAATGTGAATATTGAATATTGATAAATATACAGTAAACACAGTGTTTATACACTCATTTAATAATATATATAGATATATATGACTATGTGAACTTTTCAGATTGAAAACATTTTCATGTCCTTCTTCTTGTATGTGTAGGATGTCCCACCTATGACGATATTGGACAAACCCAGGCAACGAGCAATGTGCCTAGAAATTTGAGCTGGATGGTACACTTTGGGTTATTTAAATTGAAGGCTATGAACAATCTGCCCGCCTGAAGTGGTCAACTTTGGCTCCTATAATCTATGACATGGGTCCTTGCCCTATGTATGCCATCTAAATGAGTACTTCAAAATGTGAGAAAATCAGCTTTCATAATAGCAGATTTCAACATTACTATGAAAATGTAACATCTTGCATATGATCCAGCATGTTCCTACGTATAATTATACTTTACAATAATCCAAGAACTGAGAACAAGAGGAATAAAGTCAGTTTTTCTGTTATGTCACTATATTATCATGATAAAGGGGCTCAATAATTTATCATACAAGCTACAACTCTGCGACCTTGGAGAAATCAGAGGCCCATGTGCCATAACCCTGTGGCCAAAAGATGATACCGATTGCTGAGTGTGTTTAGTAGATGCTGCAATCACTTCATCACATCACTGAACACCTCTTTTTACTCTGACAGGAGCTTGGTGCTGCTAGGAATGGGAGTATGTCACCTGTGAGATTTCAAAAAACTGCTCCAATGAAGGGGCGTCTGATGACATCCCCAGTGCACGTACAGAGTCATAAGTCCCTAATGCGTTTTATAAATGATATTGACATGACATATGATTTAGATTGTTAGCACTGCTGCATACATACATTCATATTCCTATTCATTGGGATGGTTATACTGTAACCCCCAATAAATATCCTTGTACACTTACATTGGCAATACCGCCACAACTTCTAAATCCATGAAGTTTAAGACAGTCGTGCACATTTTAGTATTGCAATTTCATCAGAATTCAGGCGCAATTAGCACCATAATACCGATGTACATGTGTTATACCACTTTTTTATGTGTTTAGACAGTTTCTGTGCCTCATTTGATAAATGGGGTGTGACCTTGATAAAAGGGGCATGGATTTTTACAAATGTACATGGCTTAGCAGGGACATCATGTGCCAAACAAATGCGCCAACATTTTGGCACAATTAGTGCTGTAAAGGGGTTTCTCACACATGATTCATCTTACCTCAGTCCTGTTTCTTGGTTTCACTTTGAATTCAGGGCATGTTACTGACTCCACTAGGATGCAGTAGAAGCCAGGTCTGAGCTAAGCGACCACACTGGCAGCCTATCAGAGAGAATCAACAAGTCCAGTAGCTATGCGACCACATGAGCTGATTCAGCCCATACAACAGGGGGAAATCTCAGAATAGGTAGGACACGTTAATGGATCACATTATTGCAAAAATGACTTGTTTTTTGGAAGATCTTTAACATAAAAAGCAATCCTTGTAGTGAGACAACCCCTTTAATGTAACTAATAGAAGGTATAAACTTAGACTAGACAGTCTAAACCCGTACCAGATATATTAAATGTGGCATGTTTTAAGACTGTCTAGTCAAAGTTTACACTAAGTATGAGACAGTATTGATAAATCTGCCCCTATAATCAGGGTATTCAAACATGGCCTACTAATTTATAGAAATGAGACTGGCGAGTGGATTCATGGAATCTTGTTAACATACAGTATAAGCAAAACCACAAAACTTCCCAGGTAATGGACACATTCCATACGTTAGGGGCGTCAACATCAGGACAATCTTGATGTAACAAGGCCTTCCTATAGGCTGAATCCGCTGGTTGCTTGTGGGATTGACAAAAGGCTATGATGAGTAGCAGAGTCTAAGGCTATGTTCACATGGCTTAATTGCGGGCACATATTTCGCCCCGCAATTACGCCGTGTGTACGGGGTCGGGGTGTGGGTGTGGGAGGGCCGCCCGCCGGCCCATAGACATTCATTACTAGCAGCACGTATTCGCCGCTAGTAATTGACGTCACTTATCTCCCTGCGCGGCGTATTGTCCGAGCGGGGAGAGGAGACGTAATCCATAGTTCTCTATGAGAACTGTGGATTACCGTAATAACTGGGACGTATCTAACCCCGTATTTAGCGCAGTACGACGTGAAATACGGGGCGAGATATGTCCCAAAATAAGCCGTGTGAACATAGCCTAAGGGTAAGTTCACATTTTCAGCGCTGACACTGGAAGTGTTGTCTTTTCGGTGACAATTCTGCACTTGCATGCGCAGAATTTTAGCAAGGAAACAATGCAAACGGCCCTAGGCAGACTTCTTCCTCCGAACAATGATGCTGATTTTACATTGTAATTAATGGGAGGTATTCTAGATTCGGTTTTTAGGGTGGATTAGCTGCCTAATCCTCCACAAAATAAGCATCAAAATCAGCCGTGTGAACATACCTTGAGGATGCCACTGGTCTTCACAATTTTATTCTAATACTGGGATATGAACTTTCCTGCAGAGTACCCCAGGTCACTACCCTCAGGGCAGTCTTCATTAGCAACAGCTAAGTATGGCCAAAATAGTGGCAATTCAGGACATTCAGAGCTCTGTTCTCATCGCTAACAAGAAGAAGGTCAGGGCAAGCAGGAGATAAGGAGCATGGGCAAAATCAAGCCAGGTCTGAACCTAGGAAGCACAGATTAAATATATTATTGCAACTCACTTAATAAATTAAACCTATTACTTAGACAACGGCCAGAATAGCAGTGTCCCGTTATATATAATATGATAAGCAGACATTGGAGGGGGAAGCAAGTATTGGCACACAGTGGCCTTTTAAAAGCCCAAGGGCTAGTGCTTGTGCCCTCCAGAGTGGCAGAAGAGGTAAATGTTGTTGTAGAAGACAGAAGGAGGAAGCCGCTTGCTGCAGGGGGTGGTAAAGAAGTTGCTGACAATAATATCTGCGGCAGGTAATGGTATATGTGACACCATTATTCTATCTGATTGAACTTTAAATACATTTGCATTCCAAACTTTGGTGCCATTCTGGGGGCGTGTCGCATAACAGTTAGAACAGCCAGACCAGGTTAAAGGTGCTGCCTGAGCCTGATTTGTCGTATTGGCACTACACTGTGCCTGTATATATGACCTGCAGAAGAATGGGTTCATACATCCTGGCACATTCTACACTGCCTTAAAGCAATTTAGAACTGGCCTGTCAGCGCCAGGATTCATACATGTCACCCTCAGTGATAGGTCATTTCCTCTGACAGAGAGTGGGCATCTATATGTATTGGTATCCAATAAAAAGTATGACTTGCATAAGTCCAGGTGCATATATATATAATTGTAAAATATTATATCTTCCTTTCTAGTCTATATTATGTAGCTATCGAGAGTTTCTCATTAATTAATTATTTTTCTTCATCTTTCCTCTTTGTGCCAGATTCTACGCTGCAGAACTTGTGTGTGGCATTCAATACCTGCATTCTAAGGGCATCATCCACCGGTCAGAATAGATTTTATTTCGTTTTGCTGATATAGCACCAACATATTCGAGTGCAGTATGCACAGATCATAATCATTCTGGAGAACAGTGCCCAGTTACCTGTAACCGAATGGAGTATTATACACTGATCGTTTTAGCAAGAAGAGTAACAAAAATCAATGTTTTTTCTTCTTCCCAGGGATCTTAAGCCTGCTAACATCTTAGTGGCTGAAACGGGCCATATAAAGATTGCCGACTTTGGTCTGGCGCTTGAGAACATCTATGGTGACCGAACAGCGACTGAATATGCTGGAACACCACGCTTCATGGCCCCTGAGATGCTGGCGGAGGAGGAATATAACGCTGGAGTAGACTGGTATGCATTTGGCATCATTTTGAACATTATGATTACCAGCAAGTCCAGATACCAAGGACGACTATTCAAGGCTTCCAACATGGAGGCGAAGAACATCATTAAAAAGGTCAGCTAAGTTATTGTATTTTCCATCTTTACTTCTCAAATTAGTCAGCAACAAGATTATAAGCACACCTGGTCAGCATAGTAATACTGCCGTACAGGGCCATGATCGAAATGTGAAACAAGGGGGCCAACCAGTTGCGGACTCCTTTTTTCACATACTTGGTAAAAAGAACAGGCTTCAGGCTGCCAGTGAGGCCCAGCCCTGTGGGAGGGAAAAAGAAGCACCAGACCTTATGGGATTGTGGGAGGGAGAGCATGGCCTTGTGGGGTGTGAGAGTGAGGGCCCAGCTTTGTAGACGTGTGGGAGAGTCCAGGTTTGTAGGATTGTGGAAGGGAGCATGGGCCCTGCCTAAAAACAAACAGGCCCCACTCCTGTGTTTTAAATATGTAGTTTGTAAGGTGTGTATGTGTGTATATATAGTGTTTATGTATATACTATGTGTGTGTATATATAGCATGAATGAGTGTATATAGTGTGTGTATATAGCACGTGCCTGTGTATAGTGTGTGTGTATATTTAGCATGTGTGTATATAGCTTGTGTGTGTATATAGCATGTATATGTATATAGTGTTTTATATCATATGTGTATATAATGTGTGCGTTAGTGATGATGGCCAGCTGTTAGGTGCAGGGCATTGGACTTGTCTTCTTCCTGAGCTTATACATGGCCTTGGTGTAGTTGGTTGGGACCATGGTGCTGTGGCACTGCCCAAGTATTTCGGGTGCATGAATTGTGCTTTGGCTGCGGTTGGTGTCTATGGCATGGGGCTCGGACAGCGACATGTTGTCCTGCTACTGCTTTTCTCTGGCCTGGTGTGACTGCACCCTGCCTATCCAATGAAAGCCCCAAGGAGAACAAACAATTTACTTGTTATATAATAGTTGGGGTGAGAAGTCTCCTGCAAAACTTTCTATCCCACTTTTTACTTTTACAGAAACTTCTGCAGGATGTATCATTTACTCCACTGAAATCTACTTGTGAACAGAGGCAGGGTTTAATGGGAAATCGCTAGTAGGACAATATACTGCAGTACATAAGTACCATAGTGTGTTATGCTAGCAAATATCTTGTACAAGTACCCAGGAGAGGTTAAAAAAATGTGAAAAATCATTTCAAAATATTTAAAAAAAATATTACCACCATAAAAAATGCCAGAATTATGTGCTTGTTTTTCATCTCTCTTCCCCTATAAATTAAAATTAAAAGTGGGAAAAGTGAAATGTACCTTGAAATAGTACAAATAAAAAAGGTTATGACAAAAACTGTATATATAAATTTGGTATGTGCAGAATCATACTGACCCGCAGAATAAACATAACATGTTACTAATATCACACGATAAACGCCAAAAAAACAAGATCAAAACTAAAAACCATTGCAAAACTGCATTTTTTTCCTCTATGGGTGAGGGGTTCAGATGCTTTGTATGGGACCCTAAATCCCTGCTGGCCCTGCCTCTGACATAACCGCCAACCCTCTGTGATTGTTACTTATAAGCTGTGAGGTCCACACAGCAGAGTGAAAAAGCTGTCCATAATCTGACGGCATTTTCACTTTGCTGGACTGTGCTGCACTGCTTTTTTTTGCGTGGATTTTTTGAGCAAAAACCGGCAGTCAGATTTCGGATTCATGGCGGCCCAGTACATTAGGGCTGCGGGAATCCGATGTCGTTCCCACGGAGTATAGAACATGTTCTATATTCCACCGAACATTTTTCGTTTTTGTGATGTATAGAGGTCCATATTAAAAGTTGTCACCCGGTTTATAGACCGTTTTCAAAACCGAAAACTGTCTGAAAAACCGGGTGAAAACCAGTGCCATGGGGACAAGCCCATAGGGTGCTTTCACACAGCGCAGTTTTGGTGCAGTTTTAACTGCGCTCCAATTAAACTGCCTTTATTACCACAAGCTTTTTCCACTTCTCTAAACTGTTTGGAAAGTGAGTAATCAATTAGTGTTTGTATCCACAAGACTTCAAACACATTAATTGATTACTTACTTGAAACACCTTTCTGAACAATTTAAATGACTGAAAGCAGCTTGCTGGTAATAAAGGCAGTTTAATTGGAGCGCAGCTAAAACTGCACCAAGACTGCGCTGTGTGAAAGCACCCTTAGGACTTGTCCCCACGGTCAGATTTTTCAGCCAGTTTTTCAGCAGGTTTTCGGCTGCAAACCGGATGATAGACTTTATCATGGACCTTTATGGAAAATCCGTGCAGCAGTCCCCACTGCACGGATTTTCCGCCCGGCGGTTTTTCAGACAGCCGGCGGTCCAAAAAACATAGAACATGTTCATTCTTCCGTCCGGTTTTCGGACAGAAGATGAATATGTCTATGTGAAGGGGGAGGGCTTTTCTCTGCTAATCGTGAAGAAAAGTCGTCCCCCAGCGGCCGTGTGCACAGCACGAAAACAGGACAAATACCGGTCGGATAAATCAACCGGTATTTGTCCTGTGCCGCAAGCATTATAGTATATTTAAATCTAGATATATTACTATGTCTATAAGGGGGCGTTTACACGTCAGAGGACAAATACCGGTCGCTTTATCCGAGTGGTATTTGTCCGGTTTGTGTGTCATACATACGGCCGCGGGGAGGGGAGGGGAAGGGAGGTGTTAGCTTTTCTCCGCAATGAGCGGAGAAAAGCCCTCCCCCTTCCCATGTTCATACTCCCAGCCGAAAAACCGGACAGAAGAATGAACATGTTCATTGTCTTTCGGGCGACCGGCGGTTTGAAAAACCACCGGGCAGAAAACCCGTGCAGTGGGGACTGCTGCACGGGTTTTCCATAGAAGCCCGGTGTGTTCGTTTGCGGATGTTTTTTTCAGACGGTCTGCAAAACCACAAACCGTCTGAAAAGCCGGCCGCAAACCCGTGCCGTGGAGACATGCCCTAAAAACAATAAGCCATGACAGTTTGATTTTTTGGTATTTAAGCTGTAATTTAATTATAAAATATTTTTTTTTTATTGGCAGCTCGCCCTCCGGGAAGATCCTGCCAGGCCGCTAGGAGTCCAGTGACATCAGAGCCCATACTTTCCAGTGTATCGAATTGGGACCGTGGAAATCCCTTAGAATGCTCCACCATATGTATCCTGCAACCATAAGTATAAGAAGAAAAATTTAACTATCTCTCTAAAACCATGTATAGTATTAATATCTTTACCTATATTTCATTTTCCTATTGGTACCATAAGATGAATAGGATTGATATATATTATCTATATGACTGTCTCTGGTATTGCAAGCTCAGCTCCTATGGATGTGAATAGATCTGACCTGAATACCCCAAACAACCTTTGACAAATGTGGTGCTGTTTTTTGAAGAAACCAGCCCTGTTTGTTTTCTAATGCCTTTCGAATTTCTTTAATATTGGATTTTTTTTCAAAAGAAAAGGAACACACCATGATTTCTTGTAGTAACAAAATTTTGTGGTCCGATAACATATCATTAGCATTACCCATTAATTATTCTATTGATTTAGTAAGCTTAACAACTGTGCCTTATACCTTCCTTATCTTATAGCTAAGTACCATTCCAGTGCGCTCCAGACCCATTCAATCCTTTGAAAGACTTGGAAGCAGCAAGGCTAACAAATCAGCTAATTCAGCAAATTCAACCATCCTTAATTCACCAGGGTTTTCATTTACCAACATCAGCTGGAAAACCCCTTAACTCTACCACTCTTCAGTTAACCGAACAGAGCAAGCTGTCTTTCTAAGCCCCAAGAAGAACATCATGAAAAAGAAGATCAGGATGGGCAAAGCAGGATCTGGTCAACCAAGTCAACACCAAGGAAGGACCAAGCCATGACCAAGAACAGATGTAGGTTTGTCTTGCTTTAAAGCCTGGATGCAAGGTAAGGGGATGTAAGTACCCGTCCAGAGATATTTATGTACAGCATTATGAGGTGCTTGATTAATATCATGCCTTCACTATGCCCATGACAAATACAGCCTTATGGTACTAATAAGTGTGTAAGTGTTATGCTATATATAAAATACTACATACAAGAATTAAGAAAAACACAATTATATTTACCGGTGTTAAACCGGTAACTATAATGACACTTTCCCTCTCTTCCAAACAACCCATTGCGCTGTCATGGTGTGGGTGAAATGAGGTGTGAGATGGCTGGCTATTAAGGGGTGGAGGAGGCCAGATTTTTTTTTTTTTTGTTAAAAACTTACATTCGATGCCACATACTTAAAGGGGTTGTCTCGCTACAATGATTGAGTTTTAATTAAAAGATCTTCAAAAAACAAGCAGCTTTGCCAAATATGTTCCATGTACAAATGTCCTACAGGGGGGGGGGGGGGGGGTGATTTTTTGGAGTTAGCCCTGTTAGTAGTAGTACATCAGCTTCTCAAATCTCTATAGCAGTGGACCTGTTGATCATTATCTCACTGGTGGTCAGTGCTGATGACTCATCTGTTATACCTGAATACAGGTCTGAGCACAGAGCCTCTCCTGCACAGTATGCTTCTGTAGTGGAGGGAGGGGGAGGGCTCTGGCTTCTGTGTCTGTGCTGCCTGGATTAACCCTGTGTGTTTTCAACACTGTAGCAGAGAAGAATTTGTTTATCCGCCACTCACTCACTTCTGCTGTATGGAGGCTCCTCAACCTCTGGTTCAAAGCTCATATGTAATACAGCAGATTCAAATGTTGCAAAAGTTCCCAAACATTTTTTAAAAAAGTCCCATAAATACAAGACTCAAATCTGTAACACTCGTTACTTGCGTTTTAGTAGTATTGGCAATCCATAGCAGGTGGCAGGAACATTCAAAAACACGTTTCCAAACTGCGATACTGCGACCGCATAGCCCGGCTACTCCATCTTGAGATGCATACTATTCTGACAGTGGAGAGGTACGGAAAAAACACTTGAAATCTTTGTGGAGAGCATTAATAAAATTCATCCTCTTATTGAGTTTACTGCCACAATGGACAAGGATGTCATCCACTACCTTGATGTTGAGGTCAAGAAAGTCACTGATGGGTTTTCTACTAGCCTGTTTACCAAGCCAACTGAGAGGAATAACGTTCTGCACAAAAAAAGTTTCATGCACCAAAAATATTTCATGGCATAGTGAAAGGCCAACTTACAAGAGTAAGGCGAATTTGTTCCACCAAGCAAATGTATCAAGAACAGAGTCAGAAAATTATTAAAAAATTTGAAGAAAGAGGGTATGATAGGATACAGATGGAAGGGATAGCACAAGAAATAGGTGAAAAAGATCGCTTTACCTTATGTAATAGACATCAGAAAAAAGATAAAGAGGGAGCTCTTGCATATATAAGTACTTATGACACCCATAGTGAAATGATAAAAAAAGAGTAATCAAAAAACATTGGAGTATATTGAAGAGCGATAGTAGGTTTGGAAAAATATTTAAAGATCTTCCCTACTTTATATATCGTAAGGGATGCACAATAGGTAGTCAAATAGTTAAAAGTGACATAAAAGGGAAAACAGGCAGAAAAGGGTTGTTTTTAAATCCAGAAAAAAAGGGGACTTACCCTTGTACAAACTGTCAGAATTGCAGCGCAATAATGAAAGGCCCACATATGTCACATCCAACTAATGGAAGCTACATACCCATTAAAGGAGCGTTCACATGCATACAAAAAAAACGCAAAATGTATAGTGAAGTTTCCCTTGTGGGAAAGCGTATGTGGGACAGACAAAGAGGAGTTAAAAACCAGGCCAAAGAGCCATCGCAGCAATAGTAAACTGGCAATAAGGAATAAGGCAGTAGTAAAAGATGAGGGTAGTAAGAAGTTTGGGGAGACGAGCTTCGCTAGACATTTTTTCGAAAGCAATCATAATGTGTCTGATCTTAGATGGGCTGTATTGGAAGAAGTTAGTGTTAGAGAAGGAGAATCAGTTGAAAGGCTTCTTTTGCAACATGAAGCAAGATGGATTTATGAATTAAAACAACACTTGCGCCAGCTGGCATGAACGAAAAGTTGGGGTCTTAAGCCCTTTTTATAAATTGATATAGCAATTTGGGTAAAGCAGTTTCTACTCTGCCGCAAATTGCGGAAATTTCAAAGTGTAGATCTTTGCGCTTACCTAAAATACATAAGGTAAGCTAGCAGCGCGTGCTTGAGAAAGGGGGAGGTCCCCCCGAAACGTTGCGCGCCCTGCGTTCAACGCCCCCCCTTCAGAATAGTATGCATCTCAAGATGGAGTAGCCGGGCTATGCGTCGCAGTATCGCAGTTTTTTGGAAACGTGTTTTTGAATGTTCCTGCCACCTGCTATGGATTGCCAATACACTAAAACGCAAGTAACGAGATGTTACAGATTTTAGTCTTGTATTTATGGGACTTTTAATAAATGTTTGGTAACTTTTGCAACATTTTAATCTGCTTGTATTACATATGAGCTTTTAACCCTGTGTGTGCCTGCTTCCTCCTGTTCTCTACACAGATTGAGGAGAGCAGAGGTGAGGCTGATCAATAGATGTGACAGCAGTGACCCTGTGTGTTACTATAATCATGAGTGACGTGGACTGGACTAACAAAAGAACAGATCAGGGGGCATGGAAAGCTTCATGCTCTCTGTCAGTGACACATTGAGTTTTTTAAA
>JAODAL010032845.1:0-46362 GCA_025379985.1 Phyllomedusa bahiana
ATGTTTTAAGGTCAAAGAATATCACTGGCCTTAAAATCCAGTGGATCAAAGCCTATTTTTTCACCTGATTTTTACCAAGTGGAGTCAGACTATTCATTCCTTTATTGCTGTAAGAAGTGGGGAAATTAATAACTTGCTCCTTGGAAGGTTTCCTCTTTGCCCCCTTTTATTGGCAGCTACACCATGATTTCTTAGTGAAATTAAAAGCCCAACTCATCTTTGCAGAATCCATTACTGATTAATGAGTTTGTGAACAGTTATGAATGCAAGATAGGAGAGGAATCACCTGGAGATGTGAGGGGCTGCAGATCCTCTATCTTGACGTCCTTGTACAGATACTTGTGTTCTTCTAAATACTCCCACTCCTCCATGGAGAAATAGACAGCGATGTCCTGACACCTTACAGGAACCTGAAGCACAAATTATACAATCATTACCAGAATCCCCCAGTGTTTTTCACTGTTAATGTGCCAGCAGCCTCACCTCTCCAGTTAGCAGCTAAATGATCTTGTTGGTGAGTTCTAGGATTTCTCTTCATTAATTTCTCTCTGTACAAGGTTAGTGAGGTGGGGGCACGTGATTGGGGCCTCTATAAAACTTTGGATTCACTAGAGGTCTTCTTCATACTGTGTATTCCTGTTAATGGAGAAAAACATTAATAATTATCACTACCAAAACTTTTTCAGAGCCCCCTCCCCTCCCCAGTCAATATCATTGTTATTACCATAGACAAAAATTTGTTGTAATGTAAAATCATCAGAGCCCCTCCCCTTCCATCATACCAGGTTATTACCATAGATAAGTTTGATGTAATGTGACGTCATGAGCCCTCCCCTTCCCAATAAATCATCAGGTTATTACCATACATAAGAATGTTTGAAATGTGCATCATAAGATCTCTCCCCTTCCATCATATCATGTTAATTACCTAGATAAGAATGATGTAATGTGACATCATCAGAGCCCTCCACCTCCAGTCATATTAATCTGTATTTACACAGAATAGTAATGTGAATATCAGAGCCCTCCCCCTACGATATATTTTATTCCCATTGTAGAAGGCACAGGTACTATTTTTGGATATGTGTCCACCAATTTGCTGAGGTCGGTGAAGTAAAACTTTTACTCGGGTGTCAGCGGCAGTAGGCACTGGCACTTTTGTATTTAATAGTATTACAGCAATTCCGTTATCTGGGTGCGCTTTTACTGGAGCAGTCAGAAGAGTTGGGTGGATGACTGCTCCCATGTTCCAGGCCAGGGCTTACCAGGAATATATAAGTTCAGCAGGCTCAGGTGGTGTGGCGCGTGGTTCCCTGTCTGACCAAACTGCTCAGTCAAGTGAGTGGTTGTGTGAGAGCCAGAGCTGGGCCTGGATAACGCTGGACACTGGGACCTACATGCAGGTTTTCCAACCCTGGGAAACGGAGTACGGTGCTGTACCTATCACAGAGACTGTGAGTGCTGTTATGTTTGTTTTCGTCTGAAGCAAACCTGCCGTTTATTTTCGTGTTTTTGGACGGTTCAATAAAAAGTCTGCAGTGTTTCAAGCCAAAAAGGACTTGTAGCGTTTGAGTTAACTCCTAAACTATAATAAGAATGATGTAATGTGAATCATCAGAATCTCTTACCTCTCCAGTAGTTTATCTTTTATTACATAGATAAGATGATGTATGGGACATCAGAGCCTTAACCTTCCAGTCAATATCATGTTATTGCCATAGATAAGAATGAGTATGTCGGACATCATCGTGCCTCTCCTCCTCTCCAGTCATTATTTGTTTATTACCATAGATAGAAGATGTAATGTGAATATCAGAGGCCCTCTTCCCCTCTCCAGTCATATCATATGTTTATTACCATTATAGAAGTTCATGTAATGTGACACATCTGAATTCTTACTCTCAGTAAGCTGGGAGATATCTCTAGGGTGAGGATTTAATATCTTCTGCATATTGTCTCTGTCACTATTCAATTAAGTCAATCAGGAAAAATTATCCTAATAAAGAATGATTTTAGTAGAGATGGATCCTATATTGTAGAGACTGAATGGAAAGAAGATTAGACAAATATAAAAACCACAGAAAATCCATGTAAATAATACAATTACTACAGATAATAAGGGGAAAGGGAGGAGATATTACAGTGCAGATGTTGTGTACTCCTCTCTTGGATGATGGAACAAGAGCTGAATAGTGTATAGGATCGTCCTCCAGTTCAGGGTCACAGAGCACTGTATCCTCACATGGCGCTACGCCATCACCGGCCACAGCGGTGTTACCAGTATGTATGGCTGTGCCGCTGTAGCATCACAAACAGAGTGCTCACATGACATATTTAATGGCTGACCTGTTGTTGTTCTGTTATTTAACAGAGACTGAAGGAGACCAGGAGATCGGTCTGCAGAGGACGGGAAGAGGGTCTTGGAATTTAACTGGACATCTCAGCTGTGACACCTCGCGGGGCTCCATACCGATGGTGCGGGTTATTGAGAATGGGTAGTAGGGAATTTGGTACAGATCTCCTTTTTATGAGCGGTAATATCACGAGTCCGAGACTGAAGAAAGAAGATGAAAGTGAACAATTGTCTATAACTGTTATAGCGGTGATGAAAGTTGGAACTTGAATAGACTATGGCTGTGGGCCATCTGCTTAGTTTACCATTGCCATGCTTACTTACTGAATGTTATCTATTTTGAATGACGGCTACAGTCTGTGAGGATGAGATGCGGGCACTCTCACATGCAGAACATAACCATATATATCCATATTTTTTAGAATATATTCATTAGTGAAAAAATATTATAAATTTATTATATTTATATTTTTTATATTAGAGATGTTCAAGTATACGATAAGTTAGGATGTATTCCAGTAGTAACTTTAATATTAGTTATAGTTCTAAGAAAAATGGCGCTTCAGTACAAATTTCAAAACATATAAAATGTTTTGCTTTTTTTTACATACTATAAATAACAAATAAAAAAACTATGTGTGAGCTGTTGGTAACCTGGGAATGCCATAGATTCTGTGTATTGATCCTACAGTAACTTTTGAAAAAAATTTTGAACACAATCTTGATGGTGTATCTGGTCAGTTTGTGATCACAGTATCTTTGGCGCTTTTGAACAAGGAATGACTAAAGCATTGCCCATATCTGGAAAAGGATTGATAGACTGAAGTACGCCAGCTGCGGTAAGAAGCTTTGATTCTCTACAAATAATCCTGTCTCTCTGTTTGTGTTCCCCTTTTGGGTAAGATGCATATTAAGGGTTTGTGTTTTGTGTGTAGTACAATCCTAGTTGTGATAAGAACCGTTGTTGCCTCCCGTTATGATTGGGTTGGGTAGAGGGACTGAATGACTGAATAGTCAAGCTAGTCTCAGCTCACAAATGAGCGATTGGTGCCACTTGGCTTTGCGGTGATCACTAAGGGACTAGTAGTGTCTGTGCCAGTTGTGGTTATCCTTTGTATTGTTTTGCAGGGGACTGCTAAATGGGAGCCACAAAAGCTGGTGTGCACATACTTTACCCTGAGCACAATACAAGACCCACCGAATTGGATGCACTGATTTGCTTGGATACGCCTTCTATCTGTGTAATATCGTTGTCTGCATATTGTAATTACTGATAGAAAGAGCTGCCCCAGCATGCAAAGTTTTGAGCAGAGAAGAAGTACATAGGTTTGGGACCATAGAGAGCCCGAAATATATCTAGAATAGAAAAGTAAATAGTCTGAATAAGAGAAGGTTAGGATCGCCAGAGCCAGGAGAGAAAATGGAAATAGTAGGAAACTGAGTCAGAAGCAGAGGTTTACCCACAGGTGTGTATAGTACCGCAACATGAAGAAAGAGAGGGAGCCAAACAGATGCATAGTTTAACAAAAAATGATTAGGTAGCCACTGGGGTAAAGTTAGTGACTCAGAGGAGTTTGAAAAGGAGTGTAGAAAGCATGAGGATAGACTTAGAATAATTAACTACACACGCTTATGTGGAAGAAGGTTAGCGGAGGTAGTGATGAGAGAGGCAAAGAGGAAATTATGGGTTAATCAAAGTCTTACTAACACTGGAAAACTCCAGGAGCCAGACTGCCCCACAGATCTACCGCGGCGCCGGCTCTGAGCGCCCTTCGAGGGGTGGAATTCCCCGGCGGACCCAGAGTGACGGTGTATGGAACAGGTAAACAGGGGCACAGCAGTCGCATATGAGACGAGACCTGTGTCAGGGGGCCGACTGATCCGGCTGTTCAGCCCTGAAGGGTGCGGCGCAGGCAGCGCATGTCGGTATTTCAACAAGCTGTGTGCTCAGGGGTGTACTTGGCTGCCAGCGGCATCCGGGCATGGAGGAGGTGACAGGAGAGGAGTATTTTTTGTTTTTTAACGAATCACTGGCCCCCTATTACAGGACTAATCACTTGGGTGTAGGTAGTGTAGTGGGCTTTCACTCTGTTGGCGCGGACCACGAACTTAAGTCTGAGATTTTTCTATCTCCCTAAGTACAGGACGGGGTTCATCTCAAAGTAATTGGGGCTACGGGACTAGGCGGATCAGGCATCCACCAAACCCGGATTGTGGGGCGGTGGGCGCAGCGGGAGCCAAAAGTTGTCAAGCCAGTGTCACGACCTGCACCGCCCCGACGATAAGGGGTTAACTGATGTGAGCTTGTTAATAAACCGATTGCGTGGTTATTGTAGCTGTGATACACAGCAAATAGAGCTGTTCTCTTATGGGGAGAATGTTAGTGACGTCTGTTGTGGCGATACATGCGAGGAACAGCAAGCAGAGCTCACATTTCCACGTTAGTTCACATGGGATTAATGACATATCTGCATCAGCTCCTAAACCGACACCCTGATCTCTGCAACAAAGCAGTGACCTTTACACAAGCAGGAAGAGAGGTCGAGGTGGACGAATTTCACTGCCGTGATAGACTGCAGAAACAAAGATTGGGTGGAGCCTCTTGCGTCTACAGAAGAGCCAGGAACACAGCACCACTTACTAGCCCCTCTGCAGAGCGAGCACGCCCAGAGGGCTATAGTAATGGGTGGGGGCAGGCAAGAGGTAAGGGCCAAAAGCAGTGAGGAAGGGGATAATAATAAAAACATACCCCCACCCGCAGGGCCGGGGTCATGTGACCCCTGTGTAAGCCCGGACCTGTGTGAGTCCCTTGGAGGGGAGGGGTCTGTGACTGCTGTGTGCTGCCCGGGCCTGTGTGTGTCACATGGGGGGGAGGGGTATTTTATGCTGTGTTTTGCCAGGGGGCCTGGTGTGTCACATGAAGGGGGGGAGTCATGCAAAATGCTGGTGCTTCCAGGCCCGGTGATGTCACTGGAGGGAGGGTAGGCAGTACATATCAGGGGCTGCGTATAATGTGGTAGTGAAGCATGTTGTGTGCAATGTGGTGTGGAATATCCTTGTATCTTTGGATTTAAAGATTTTTGACTGCGTTTTAAAAAAAATATGTACCCCTTCGTTACGGAAAATTAAGGGACAAAAATGCAACGTCCTTGTAGCTTTATGAAAACAAAACACAGTTTATTTCCACAGGAGAAAAGCAAGGTATTAAAAAAATTAAAGAATATAGGAAAAAAAAATATAAGATGAAAAGGAAACGTAAAAAATTAGTTTTTAAGCTTACGGATTTTTGTCCATTTGAAAGGGTTCTTTTGTTTTGGGAGATTTTTGCTGCTGAAGCTTCTTGATTTGTGTGGCAGTGCGTTTTTGATGGTGTTTTGTTAAAGGGAGTATTTTCCAAAAGAGCTCTTCCCCCAATGCCCTTTAGCCCTAGTTATATATTTTTTGGGAAAGTTTCTGATAAATTTAATTCTTCAACATGGTTTTGCCCTTTTTTTCATACCTCAAAAAAAACCCTATCTGCCCAATTTTTTCCTTTATTTTAAAAATTGAGGTAAAGAAAGTTGTATTTTTATAATAAATTATTTTGGTCGTCCCAATAGCAACCTTATTTGAAACCCTTGGGAATTTCCCTGTTTTTAAGGCTGGTTTTGCTATTGAGGCCACGACACCGTACGGGAAAACCCCCAAACCCCATACTTTTGAATGTAAAAGGGCAAAGGTAAAATACAGTCTTGAAAGCGCTGGCTGTTGAGAATCAACCTCTCTCATTTTAACTAAAATTGCTATCAAATTGTATCTTCCATTATTTATTCGGTTGTTCAAAAACCATATCAGTTTTTCTTATTCCATAACCCATTCACGCTTTTATTAATGTATTAGGGGTTTTTTTCAATTTTTAATGGTTTTTTTTAAATTTTTCCCCCGGGATTATGTTTCAAAATATGTTTTTTCTCAATTTTAAACCCATTCTCAAATTAATTATCATTCTGTATCTAAATCTTTTCCCCAAATCATATTTGATTATGGAATAAATTAATCCGTTTTTCGCTTGATCTTCTGAAAATTCGGTTTTTTAAATTTTGGGAATTTATATTGTAACTGTTTCAGCATCTGTTTTTAATTTAATTTCTCTTTTGATTTCTTGTTTTATTTGATATAAAATCTTTTATCCTACAAAATTATAAATATTTGATAAAAAAAACACACAAAAATTTAAAATTAATAAAAATGTTTAACATGGGGTTTGTTTCTATTTGTGTGATTTTACTGTTTGATTCCTTTCCAAAGGGAAAACCCAAAATGTTTAAACTTTAAAAAAAGAAGACCCTGGCGCCCTTTCCTTTATTTTCCCAATATGTTTAATCCTTTTGATTTTTTTAAATACAAATTTCTTTTTAATTTTTGGTGTCAAAATATTTAAAACCCTTTTATTTTTTTTTTTTTTCTTCTGCCCACTTTTCCCCATGGAAAATATGTAACTGAGTTTTTAACATTGTTTTGTATGGAAAGAGTTTTATTTTAGCTTTTTCATTGAAGGTATATCCCCTTCCCTCCATTCATAGAAATTTGGATTTTAAAATTTCCCCCTTAATACAATTTTTAACCCTTTTTTTCTTTTTCTCATGAAAACATGTTAAAAAGAAAGCCATAATTTTTTTTGGCAAAAACTTGTAAACAATTTTTTCCCCTTTTTTTTGGGCGTTTCTAAATCCTGTTTTGGTTTTGGGGTACACTGTAAATTTTAAGCCGGGACAAGATGTATGATTATAAAAAACAAGAATGTTAAAAACCCTTTATCTTGGCCGGGTAGACAGATCCCCTTTAGAAAAAAAATTTAAAACATGAAAAAAAATTATCTATGGGGATCCACATTTTGTCCCTTTTAAACAAAAAGTTGAATATTGAAACTTAAAATTAAATCATTGAGTACCCATAACGGGCCCCCCTAATACAGTTAGGGGACCCAATTTTTTTTTCCCATTTTCGGGGAATTAGTGATGTACCATAAAATTTTTAATTTTCGACTACATAACCATTTTTTCACCCAAAAGGTCAGTGTTTTTTTTAAACTGAAATTTATATTTCAAAGGTAAATTTTAAAAACCCAAGAGGAGTGAAAACCACTTTAAAAAACCCCTTGAGAAAAATCTTTTTTAGATTAGTTGAATACCCCGATTGAATCTCTAAGCATGCTTTGGCTACTTGAGATTCTTGCTAAACTCCCCCATTAATGCAAATTGTCACTTTTTGGATATTTAGAAACTGGGAAAAAACCAAGAATTTTTGCAGTTTTTTATAAATATTTTCTAAAATTGATTGAAACTTTTTTTTAGTTTGAAAACCTTTACACCTATGTATCCAAAATTTTTTTCTAAATCTGTTTTTAAATGATTTAAAATCCATTTTCATTTAATTAAAATAGAAAGTACCCATTCCCTAGGGAAATTCCCCCCACAAATCTCTCTTGTTTCTAAAGATTTTTTGGGAAAATCCTTTCAAAAACCTTTTTCCCTATTAATAAAATGTGGGTTTTCTTTTTTGGATACCCAGAGGGGGATTTTCCAATCAGAATATTAAAATTTTCCCCCCATGGTTGTAAAAAGTACCAAATTTTTTTAAAAATTGGTTTAGATTGGAAATGATTAAATTTAAAAAGGGAAAAGTTTGGGTTTATTTTAAATCCAGTACAAATATTTTTTGTAGGAGACAAAATAGTAAACCCTTTAAACCTTTTTACTTTTTTCCTCATTTCCTAATTTTGGTTTTTCAACCTGTTTTACCCCCGAAACCCTTTGGGGGTGGTTTTTTCCCGATGAAAAGTAAACTTTTATCAAAACTTTACTCTCCCAAATTTTTCTTATGAAACATTGGGTTTGGGCCCTTGAAAGCTTCCTAAAATGACTTTTTTCTGATCCAAGTAAGGGTGACTTGGTGGGGAAAACAAGTTTGTGTTGCATTTAACTCTAAATGGAGTCGTTTTCCCCCTTGAAAAATTTAAGAATTGGGGGTTCTCTTTCTTCCGGAACTTAAAGTTAGGGCCGGGGGAAGACAATAGTTACTCTACCGAACGGTTCTCTTGTTAAACTGGGAAAAACCCTGTTTTCATCCAAACCTTGTCATTTTCCCTTTTTTTTAATGGAAGAATGGAGGATCCAAATGTTCAATTAAATTTTGTGTGTAAAACCCAAAAAATATCTTTCGATTCCCACTCTTCCCGGGTTTGATTTATCATTTCTATTAACAAAATCCCCGGACCAAGGGGGGTTCATCCCCCCTTTATTACTTTTCCCCCATGATAAAAAAGTTTGTGGGTGGGGGCATTCCCCTGAAACCTGTTGTTGTTATGAAAATAATTTTTTCCCCAAAATGAGTGAACTTGTCTAGGATTTTTATAAAGGGGTAGTTTAATTTTCCCTTTATGTATGAAAAGCAGTTCATCAAAATTTTTAGGGATCCCATACCTATTGGGTTTTTGAAAGGGATTGAAACGTTTTTTAAAATTTCGTTCCCGTCAGGGACGGTCAGGGAAAAACACCAAAGACAGGCAAATGAGGCCTGACACTGGTCCCCGCCTTGTCCTGCCTTTTGGGGGGGCCCCAAACCTTAATTGGCCGGCCCCCCCCGGGAAGACTGATGGGCTGCACGGTTTTAGGTTTCGCACAGAAGGGCAAACAGGGCAAAAGAACATTAAAAGTAGTGGGCGGTCCCGGGTCGGCAACCCAAAAAAGGGCAAAGGAAGAAAAGAATCGTGAGACAAAGGGGAAAATCCCGGGGGCGGTCCAAAGTCGCAACGGGTTGGGCAGCCCCGGGGGTACGGGAACGTGAGGGCAAGAGGGAATAAAACCCGGGGTGAAAGCAAAAAGGGCGGGGGATCACAGAAGAAAACAGAAAAGAGAAAGGGGAACTATAAGGCAAGGGAAACCAAAAAAGCAGGCAAAGGGGAGGAAAAGGGAAATGGAAATTATATGGAAAGTGAAAATTGAATGAAGGGAATAGGGAGAAGAAACAAAAAAACCCCGATTGGGAAGGGAAGGGGGGTCAAATCAAGAAGGGCACCAAATTTAACCCCGAGTTTTGTGGGAAAATTTTTTGGCTTTTGGGGGTTGGCCCGAAATCAATTAGAAAAAAGACAGAGTAAACCCAGTTTTCCCCCGAGAAAATAAAGGGGGGTATTAGGTCAAAAACCCCGGTTTTCTTGTTCTGGCCCTTTGGGGGAACCCGAGCCAAAAACCGGGGTGTTTCCGGCACAAAAATGACGTTTCCCCCCCCCCTTTTTGAGGGGCCCCCGGACCCTCGCCCGCGCCCCTTTTTAGGTTTTAAACAGAGTGGGTTTGGTGAATTTTTTCCCCTAAAGCCCTTTTTTTGCCCTTTTTACTGGTGGGTCTTGAAGGCGGGAAGGAAAATTTTTGGGGGGTTTGGGGGGGCGTTTCCCCCTAGATTTTTTAATTTTTCATTTGGGCTTTTTTTTTTAGTCTTTGACTCTTAACCAGGATGGGCACCGTCGAAAATTTAAAGGCGGTTTTTATGTCGTTTTGTTCCTGTAATGGCCCGAGTACATGAGTTTGGGCCTCCCCCCAAAAGGGAAAACAGCTCGAAGGGAAGAACTAGTGAATTGGGGAATAGGGGGCCCCTATCCCCGGGGAAAAAAAAATTTCAGGTTTCTTAATATACAAAAAACAAAAGATTTTTTCGCTGGAGAGATATGTTAAACTTTGCCCCCGGGGTGAGGGCTTTTGGGGCAATCATCAGGCTGGTGGGGGGGGCAAAATTTTCGTACATCCTTATCTAAAGGGGTTAAATTTACATTTTGAAATATCTTTTGTATTAAATTTCAGCAAACACCAAAGGGGTTTAACACTTCAAATTTAGGCACTTCATGAAAACCCCTTTTTCAAATTGGGGTCCTCCCGTAAAAAAAAAGGATTATGAAGGGGGAGCCGGGCCCGACAAAAAATAATATCCGGGAGGGTTTTCCTTTTCAAAAAACGAAAGTTTTTCCGTATGCGAAAATCCCCAAATCCCAAAATTTATTTTCCCGCCCGTACGATGTTTGATTTTCCCGATTTTGGGGGGGTTGAATTTTACCCTGAAACAAAAAAGGGGCATCCTTGGGGAATAGTTTTCCAAACCCAAAGGCCCGGGGAAAAAACCATATGATGAAAATAGCAGCGCACCCGGGTGATCATAGTTGACAAGAAAAATTTTTAAAATTTTGAGACCCGGTTACGGGAAAAAAATTATTTCCCAGAGTTAGGAGGGACCGGTATACCCCAGGTTTCCCTTTCCCTGAAAATTTTCTCCGGGCGTTCGGCTTTTCCCGGGGTGGTTTTTGGGTCTAGTTGGGGGCGTCTCTCAGGGAAAAAGGTCGGGGGTTTTTTTTTAAAAAACAAGCACAAAGCTTTTTCCAGCCCATGCCTCCTCCTGGTTGGGGAGCAGTGTATACCCCCAAAACCCCTTTTGGGTTTTTCTTAGGGTGGTGGGTTGGGGGATAGAAAAGGAGAAATTTTAGAGGAAAGGTTTGGAGGGGGGTTTTTTCAGAAAGATTACTTGAATTGAAAAGGGGGGCCCCCCTTTTTTTCCCGGGGTTTTCTCCCCCGTTTTGTCAATGGTCCAGCTAGAGTTGAATTTCCCTTTTAAGGGTTTTGGGGGGGTTTGGGTGGTGACCAGGCTCCTTTACCGGGATCAGAAAGCCCTTTTTGAACAGGGGGTTTTTAAAGGGGTTTGATAGACCCCCAAACATATACAATTGGCGGAATTTTGAAAAAAAATCCCCTTTAAGGGCCCGGGGGGGGCCCCGCTGAATAGCTTGGGAGGGGGAGTTTTCCCGCCCCCTGCCACCGATTGGGTTGTCTTAGACATGGCTAAAGATGAAAAAAAAAATTTGTCAAATTTAAACTTTTCCCCTTGGGGTTTTGGGGGCATAGCTTTGTGGCCCCAAAACTGAGGTGGGCCTGGAGGAGAGTTTCCCCAAACCCCCTACTTTTTTTTGCCTCGGGGGGAAAATTTGTTAAAGCAAAAAAAAAAGGTGGGCAGGATTTTCCTTTAAAAATTTGGAATGGGCTGGGTTTCCACAAAGCGATCCCGGTTTGAAGATCTTTGGGTTGTAAGGACGTGGGAAATTTACAAAGGCAGGAGCAGATCCGGGGCACAGTGGGGCGGGAAAAATCAGATAAGGGGGTTTTTATGGCTCCAAAGTGCCCAGATTTTATTTATAAGTCCCCATGCCCCGGAATTGGGTTGTCAATTCTAGGCGGTCTTTGACCGAAAAGTCTGGATCATGTTTTAAAAAGGGGGGGTTGATGCGGTTTCGGGCCCGCTATTTTGTCAGGGGGCGGTAGGGACCAACAAAGACCCCGGAAAATGGGCCCCCGACTGGTCCCCGCCCCTTTTCCCCGCCTTTTTGGGGGAACCCCTCCTTTAAAAGGGGCCCCCAAAAGAGGATGATGGTGCCTTTGGGATAGGTGCGGGCAAGCAGGACAAAAAGACAAAAAAAAATAAAAGTTTGTGGGCCCGGGCCGGGTCCCCCAACAAAAAGGGCGGGAAGGCAGATTTGTGAGACAAAGGGAAAATCCGGGGGGGGGGTCCCAAAATCAGCAAAGATACGGGCCCCGCGCCCGGGACGAATCGTGAGAAAGAGAATAAACCGGGGGGGAAAACAAAAGGTTAGGAAAATCAAGGAAACAAAAAAAGAGAAAGGCGAAAATTAGGCAATGAACCCCAAAAAAAGGGCAAGGAGGAAGGAAAACTGAGAATTATATAGGAACAGATGAAAAGTTGAATGAGGCAATAGGCAGAAAAAAAAACAAAAGAAGATTGGAGAAGAAGGCTGTCATAAGAAAGGGGCACAATTAACCCAGAGTGTGTGGAAGATCCGGTTTTGGGCGTTGGGGCCCGAAAAACAATTAGCAACCGCACAGGTAAAACCAGTTCCCCATAGAGAAGTAACCGGTATTAGGTTTAAAAAAAACCCCGGGGGTTTTCATCGTATGGCCGTGGCCGGGGGAAAAAGCCCAAAGGGGGGGTGTTTCAGGCACAAACATGAAGTTCCTCTAAAAAACTTTTCCAAATGTATCCCCTTTGGGTTCCCCGGGGGGATAAAGTTTTCCCTTTTTCCCGGTGTTAGATGAATAACAAAAAAAAAAAAGGGAAAGATACAGCTCAACAGTCCCCCAACGTGTGCCAAAAAGTCCTTCGGGGCAGACCCAAACAGGCCCCAGGTGACAACGGAAAATAAAAAAAATAGTAGTAGGTTTTTGGGCAGCACTGCAGCTTAAAAAAAAGTTTAAATTTTTTTGTCCCCTATTAAAATTTTAAAAATATTCTAAAAAGCCTTGAAAAACATTGAAAGTTTGACGCGTTTCGGGTCTGCCAAAAATTTTAGCCCCTTGTATAAACAAATATCAGATGAAAAACTACTTAATGTTGGGAAGGCAAACAATTAAAAAGGGTGTGCATTAATTTTATTCCAAACCCCCCAAAAAAAATTGATTTAAAAAAAAAAAAAAAACAACTGTAGATTGAACGAGATTTGTATAAAAAACAAATAGAAAAAAAATTTGCAAGTATTTTAAAATAGTACAAAAAAATGCTCTAAGTTTAATCCCTGTGAAAAAAAGAATTCAAGGACAGTTCCGGGAAAGCTTTCTTATCAAAAAAGGCTTTTCTCCAATCCCCCCCTTTAGGTCTATTAACCCTTTTAAAAGGGGTATAACTCGTAAGAATTTTTTTGAAACCATGTTGCACATCGGAAAATGCGCGTGTTTGAGATAGATTTTTTTTCCCGTTGACCAATGTTTTAAAAATGCTCCCCGTTTGAAGGGCAAAATTTTTTGTAGTGCAGCCCAAATTTAGGGTTGATACCCTGCAAAATTTTTTTAAAATTTAAAAAACCCTGATTAGAAAAGGCAATTTTAAAGAAAGGGTTTTTTTGGGTAACAAAGCCCCTTTTTTCTTTTCGATGGGAAAAAAATGTGAAATTTTTTAAAAAATGGAATAAAAATTTCATCTAACCCCGGCCAATTATAGAGCCCCTTTAAAAAACTAAGATGTTTGAATTTAAAGGGAGGTTTATATAAATGGGTGATTTAAAACATTGTTGAGTATATGCGTGTCTTGAAACGAAATTTTCAACCCTTTTTCAAAAATCCTTTTAAGCATGGGTCGGGATGTAGAATAGTTATATTTTCTTGATTAAAATTTTTCAATCTGATTTTATTGTTTACTTTAAAACCCGTACTAAAAAAGATTCCCTGTTTGTTTTTGGGAGTCTTAAAAATTGTTTTGGGGTTTTATAAAAAAGGGTTCCCCATCTTTGTTTTCGCTATATTTTGGCCCCATCCAAAAAAGATGAAGAAAAACCTTTTTTGTTTAAAGGCCCGGGTTTTAAGTGTTTTTTTTTTTTTGGGTATTTTGATTTTTCTTTTCAGGTACGTTTTTGCCCTAATATTCTCCCCAATGGTTTATTTTAAAAATTTGTGAAGGATGGGGAAATTGAGGCGTGTAAAATTTTCATTACCTTTCCCGGTTTTTTTATGTGGGGTGTGCCCCCGTCGTTATTTGGGCATTAAGTTGCCCAAAACCCAAAAAAAATTTTCTTTTCAGTTTCCCCTAGGAAGTGAAATTTAAGTTTTCCCCATTCGATTTAGATATTCACAAATTCTGGCCCGGAAGAACAAGGGCCGTCCCAAAAAATCAAAATATCATTTATGTATCTTCCGTTCCCGAAAAAGGAGTCAATTGGGGTTGACAAAGAATTTGACTTTCTTATCCTCCCCCCAGGCGGGCATAAATTTTTTGCCAGGGAGGGTGAATTTAAAAAAACACCCTAGGACAAAAAAGTGTCTGCAGAAAAAATTTTTCCCTTTAAAAGGAAATAATTTTGACAAATTTAAAAAACTAAAGCAGAGAGCAAAAATTCTTGAGTTCAGGGTTTTTAATCGTATTTTTTTATCAAAATTTTTCTGCAAAGGATAATTTACCCCCTTTGTGGGAAAGATGTTTTTTTAAGCGATTTAATATCGCTTTTTGGGCCCAAAAAAAAGCAGAGTCCCACTGTATTTTATCCATAATTTGGTGTCCTAGATTCAAATATGGCTAATAGTTTAAAAGTCAAATATCCAGTCACTCCAATATTTCATGCAATTACCAAAAGGGTTGCATAAGCAGCAGTTCCCCCCCACTGAGCCCAAATTTTATATCTGGTATAGGGTCACTCTTTGAAAAGATAGGGATATGGCTGGATCAGTATTTACAGCCTTTAGTGGTGAGATGTCCGGGCTATATTAAAGATTCCAGTGATGTTCTTAGGATTATGGATAAAATACAGTGGGACTCTGCTTTTTCTTGGGCCACATGCGATATTATCGCATTATATACATCTATTCCGCACGATAGGGTCATTATCGCGGTTGCAGAACAATTGAGTAAATATACTGATTATACACCTGAACTCAAGGAATTTTTGCTCTCTGCTATTAGATTTTTATTGTGTCATAATTATTTCCTTTTCAATGGACAATTTTTTCTGCAGACACTAGGTTGTCCTATGGGTGCTAGTTATTCACCCTCCCTGGCTAACATTTATGTCGCCTGGTGGGAGGATAAGCATGTCTATTCTTTGTCAAACCCCCTACTTGACTCCATTTTCTGGTACGGAAGATACATAGATGATATTTTGATTGTTTGGATGGTCTTTGTGTCTTCCGTGCCAGAATTTGTGGATATCTAAAATCAGAATGAGGATAACTTGCAATTCACTTTCTCTACGGATACTGAAAAGATATCTTTTTTTTGGATTTGCAACTTAATGTCTATAACGGACGTGTGCACACCTCCACATATAAAAACCAGTGTCAGGTAATGCTATATTACATGCCTCAAGTTGCCATCCTGCACATATCATTAAGAATCTACCAGTAGGGGAGTATATTAGGGTTTAGACGTACCTGTAATGATAACATCACATCCCAAAAAGAAAAAACACTTATAACCAGGCGTTTACAACAAAGGGGTTTTTCTTCATCTGTTTTGGATGGGCCAAAATTATAGCGGATAACAAAGATCGGGATATCCTTTATCAAACACCAACAGGATATTTAAAGACTCCCAAAAACAAACGGGGAAATATATTTTAGTACTGGTTTCAGTAGAACATATAATCAGATT
This sequence comes from Phyllomedusa bahiana, assembly GCA_025379985.1. NCBI lineage: Eukaryota > Metazoa > Chordata > Amphibia > Anura > Hylidae > Phyllomedusa > Phyllomedusa bahiana. Next base: position 15,518 of record JAODAL010032845.1, read on the forward strand.
GTAAATAAAATCAAGAAATATAATTACCTATTCTACATACTGACCCAGTGTTTTAAAGGATTCTTGACAAAGGTTGCAAATTTTCGTTTCAAGACGCGCATATACTCAAAGGCAATGTATTATCACCCAGTTTATAAACCTGCCAGTGTCAATCAAAACATGGCTTAGTTTTAAGGGCTGCTATAGATGGGGGCACAGGTAGATGCAATTTATGTCCATTTTTAGATAATGCACATCTTTTTCTCGACAGTTACGGGCATTGTTCCCCTATAAAATCTTTCATTAATTGCCGTTCTAATCTGTTGTTTATATTGTATATTGCACGGTATGCAACCTACAATATTTTGGGCCCTGCACTACGAGGAATTTGTCTGTTCGAATCGGGGAGCATAATATGACATTGGTCAACTGGATTCAAATCTATTCAGGAGCATCGCGGCATTTTCGCGATGTGCATCATGGTTCTACAAATTTCTTACGAGTTATAGCCATTGAAAGAGTTAATAGACCGGTCAGAGGGGGGGATTGGAGAAAATGCCTTTTTGATAGAGAAGCGTTCTGGATACTGTCCTTGAATTCTTGTTTTCCACAGGGATTAACTATAGAGCGGATTTATTGTACATATATTAATACTTGCTATATATTTTTCTATTTGTGTTTTATACAATATCTCTGTTTATATCTACAGTTGTTTTTTTTTTTGTTTTTTTTTTTTATCAATCGTTTTTGGGTGGTTTGGGGAATCAAGGGTTAATGCATACCTTTTAATTGATTGTCCTCCACATATAAGTAGTGTTTTAAGTATGAGTAGTTTGTGTTATGACAAAGGGGGTTCTATATTTTTTTGGCAGCCCCGAACGCGTCAATACTTTTCAATTTTTTTTAAATAGGTTTTTTAGAGATATGTATTAATTTTAATATGGGACAATAAAGATTACTATTTTTTAAGCTGCAGTGCTGACCAGACCTACTACTATTTTCTACTTCAGATGCCATATAACACCCAGCTATGGAGATCATCGTCGTCATCATCAGCAGTGATGTTCCAAGGATATAATATCTTTTTCTGGAATCCTGTTTCTGTTTGCGGTGGATTTCCAGAACATCTTCGTCCTCTTGGACTGCATACTTGGATGTTCCCATTTATAGGTTTTAAACCTGCGAAAACAAGCAGTATCATTATTTTGCATTTTTAACAATTTGCATTGATCAACATGTACCCACAACTTCTGTTGTCTGCGGTTATTTTTCTCAGCTTTTGGTGCTCTTTGCACCAAAATCATCACTTGTCCCTTTGGGTAAAATTTATTTCAAAGGGACCTTCCCAATTGCTTTCCCAAGGCCCCACTTTCCCTAAAGGTTTTGATCATGACTATGCACCTTTTACAAATTTGGAAGAATGGGGTGGTACCATGCATTGCATCTGGATGCAGCATGTGGAGAATAGATTTTAGATTCTCCTGCAGTAATTGTAACCCCTTAGACCTTGCAATTGCATTTTTTTGGGGGTTTGACAAATACGGTTCATTGGAAAAACAAAGGCATTTTTCTACCTGTCACAATTCAAAAGGTGTATTTTGAGTTGTTGAGAACTTCAGTCGCTCTTACACTCAATAAGACAAAAGGTATGACATCAACCCAGTTATTTCCATTATCTAGCAACATTTGTGCTATTCTGGATTTCACAGTTCTGTTCATTCTTTCCACAATACCTGCCGACTGTGGGTAATAAGGTACATGAAACTGTTGCTGTACCCCTAAAATCGCACAAAACTGTTTGCATGTTTTTTTACCTGTGAAATGACTTCCTCTGCCCGGAAGTTATTGTTCTTGGGATCCCCCAAGTACAAAAAACATGATTCACTAATGCTCTAGCTGTAGATAAAGCATCATCTTTCCTGACAGGTAAAATTTCTACGCATTTTGTATTCACATCTACCACCACTAACGATACCTGAAAACCCATGTTTACCTGAAGGTAAAGGACCATGTAGTCAATCTGCAATGTAGACCATGGACCGCCCTGCAGGAGCAATCCTTAGGAGTGGAGGTTTCTACCCTTTAGGTTGAGGATTCATTTGAGCACAAGTAAGACATGACTGAACAACATTTTGCACAATGTCTTCCAATTTTGTCCCAATAGAATTTCTCTTTGAGAACTCTCCAGCAATTTCTGCTGGCCTAAATGACCTAAACTCTCATGATTGTTTTGGGTGATTCCTTCTGTAAGTGTGTTGGGCACTACAGGATGCAATTTGTCATTTGAATTTGAAATAAAGTCTCGTTTTCACAAACGAATGGAGGTTTTGGATCCATTCCAGAATCAGCAAGGGACGGGTCCTTTGCTTGTTCTTCTGCAAAAGAAGGCAAATGCGTGTCTGTCTTCCTGACTGGAGCATCTTGAAATAATTCTGGTGTTGCTACTTTGTTTTCAAACTGTGCTGCTACTTAGCCAATGAATCTGCAGTATTATTTCCTATAGTCAGGTCATGTGTGTCTTTCTTGTGTGCCTGTACCTTGACTAGGGCGTATGCTTTGGAATTTTTGGAAGCTAAATCAAAAATTCTTTCAAGTGTATCTTTGTGGATCAGAACCTTATTTGAAGAATCCACAAACCCTCTCTTTTTCCACACTGGCAAATATTCTGTGAGAGATCTAACAACATATGAACTGTCACTATAAATAATCCAGGGGGCCCTTTTGTTCTCTGTGTCTTCAATCTCCAGTACTGTTCTGACAGCTTCCAACTCTGCTCTCTGACCCTGAATAGTGCCTGGCACCCTTTTTGCTGCACTGCATACCCTCTTTCAGGATACCAGATGGCATAACCTGTTGTGATACTTTCTGAAAAATATCGAGATCCGTCAACAAAAACTGACTCATCTGTTTTGTCTGCTTCTTTCCTAAAAGGAGATACATATGTGTCCTGAAAATTGTTAAGGCATTCATGAGTCATGCCCTCATACTGCATTAATTGGGGAAGAACATATTTTGCCTTGTGATCTACCTCAATTTGTTTGGGTGATAATGACAATAACCAATGAGCAAATCTCTGATGTGACACACCTGGGATGTTTTTCTCCAGAAGAAGTTTGAGTGTAGAGTGAGGAGTTTGAAGAATTATTTTGTTGAATCCGACAATATGTTTAGTTGTTTTTTACAGCAAGTAAAAAACCAACCAAATGTCGTGCACAGATTTCAAACCCTCGCTCAACAGGTGTAAGAAGCCTGGAGTAATATCCAAGGATTCTCCACTCATTGCTCTGTAACTGTAAGAGTACAGCTGAAATTGCATCCTCTGATGTGTGTACCTGGATTGCAAAAGGATTCTCAGGAATTACTGTTGCTAAAGCTGGGGCTGCCTGCAGGTCTTTCTTTAACTGCTCAAATGCTTTTTGTTGTTCTATCCCCCATGGACCAAAGAAATCATCATCATTTCCTTTCAACAAATCATACAAAGGTTTTGCCTTCTCTGCAAATCCTTCTATGAACTCTCTGGAGAAATTCACTAGGCCCAAAAATTTCCTTAACGCCCTATGATTTGTTGGGATTGGGAGAGTTGAAATAGCTTCAATCCTATCCTGCAGAGGCCTGCGGCTTCCAGGACTGATGAGCAAACCAAGATACCGAACTTCCTGTTGTAACAATTTTACCTTTTTTGTGTTTAATTTCAAACCTGCTTCATGCAACAATGAAAGTAATTCCGCCAATAAAGACAGGTGCGTCTCTCTGTCTTCTGTCATCAATAATACATCATCAACATATTGGATCAGACAGTCGGTTCTGGAAAAACCCGCTAGTACCTTTGCTAACGCCTGATGAAAAATACTAGGAGACAAGTGCGCCCCTTGCGGTAACCTGCAGAATACAAATTGCTCATCCATGAAAGTAAATGCAAACTTGTACTGACAACTCCTTTCCAGAGGTATACTGAAGAAACCATTGCTGATGTCCAAAACAGAGAAATACTTAGCTTTTGCATTCAATCGTGACATTACATCATGAGTATCTGCAACAATTGGGGTAACATTTGGGGTGTACTTGTTCAACATTCTTAAATCCAAAATCATCCTAAAGGAACCATCAGATTTTAATACACTCCAGAGTGGATTATTCGTTACAGAATTCGCTTTACGTATAACGCCCTGCTGAAGCAACTCTTCAATAATCTTAGACATAGGACCAACTGATTCAGGTGGCAATTTGTACTGTTTCTGTGGGGGTGGATCCCTACCCTCAACATTCACAAGTACATCCTTCATCAAACCAACCTCATTCCTATACTGAGCCCACAAAGACGGAGTTCGCTGTACAATGTCTCTCAATTCTTTGTCATCACCAGTATCAGGCCATATGTGTTCAGAAGATACAACATCTGTCAAACAAATGCTACCAACGCGGCTGTACTCACAAGGATCAATCAATACAGGTTTAGAGCTATCACCATCTCTCCAAATCACTCTATTGCCTAAATCAATGACCCAACCATCTTTCTTCATTATGTCTGTTCCTATGATATTCTCAGAACTAGGACAATGCCAAATGTCAATTGTAGTTTTTAACTGACCGGGAATCTCTAAAGTCACATCAGGAACAAAAGATGCTTGAGTTCCTCCCTTTCCACTGAAACCAACAATTGTACAAACAGGTGAACCAGGTGCTACAGGTAAATTCAGATTAGTCACACTCAACTGAGCTCCAGTATCAATAAGAAAAGTCATTTCCTTGCCTTCTAAATATCCCTTTAAATAAGGCCTTCCACATTCATCTAAAGATATATTTGCAATGAGTTCAAGAGGCCTTGGGGACACCTTTTTCCGTTCTAGTCATGGTGACGGTAACAAGGCCTTCCTATCAGGAATGTGACCTTGGCTTTCCTTACTGCTGTCAATGGTAAGCTCCCTAATTTGTCTCACTATTGGTGCATATGACGCTGGCTCATTATGTTCCAGAGCAGGGGCTGTAGGCACAAGACCATTCTCCTTACCCCCCTGATTTATGGATTTGAGAAACTTTTTGCATTGCCATTTCCAATGACCGGGTTTTTGGCAAAAGAAGCAAGTTACAGGACCTTGCTTTTTCTGTTTTATGGCTTGTCCATTTTTGGAAAAAGAAGAACCAGTCGCTAATTTAGGCTGATTTTCTTTTTGAGGCATAATTTCTACTGTGCCAGATTTTTCTTCTACATTAGAAATTTTTGCCTTTTTCATGGACCTTCGAATATGATCAATAAAAATGGTGGCATCATGCAATGTAGGTTTCTCAGCGGCAATTTTTTCTGATACAGGATCTAAATATTTAAATTTCCTGACATATTCCTTAATCACTCCTGGAGGCTCCTCCCCTTCTGCTATACCCATTATCATCCTGTAGGCTTTTTCAAATTTTAGTAGAAAGGCAAATGGATCTTCTTGCACATTGGGTATATATAATTATATTATATATATTATATTATATATATTATATATTATAATACATTGGGTATTATATAATTTCAACAAATGCATAACTTTGCAAGCTTTAGTTTCAACTTATCTACAGAAAACAATTTACTATCAATTTTCCTATTGTCTTCCTCACACTGACGGTACAATTCTCTCCATAAAAGCCCATTTGAAAGACTGCCATCAATTTGTTAAATATTTTAAATTTTCTTTTATCTGCATAAGAAGAAATAAAATCCATCTTACCGTGTGTACAGTATGTCCCTTGTTCCTTCAAAGGCACGTCTGTTGGATTCGCTCAGTGCAGGGATAATTGCACCTCCCAGCCACGTGTCGAGTTGATGGAGTGCAACAGGTGATCTTCCTCCATCCGTGAACAGGAGATTCAAAGAACTTCTGATTCTTTTTGTAAATTTCCCCAAAAAAACTGAAACCTTTGGTGGATGTACTCAACACCCCCCCTTTTGTAGCTTTGCGATGGAAATTTAAAATCCGTTGAGCTCGCCAACTGAAGAATATACCTTGTTATTTCTGAGATTTAAAATTATCTGACTGCGTTAAAAACAATATAGTACCCTTCTGTTCACGGGACATTTACGGACAAAAATAGCGACAGTTCTTGTAGCTTGATGAAAACAAAACAGCAGTTTATTGCACACAGGAGAAAGTTAAAAGGGATATCAAAATTAATATAGGATTAAAAATATAAGATGAAAAAGAACATGTATAAATTGTTAGTTTAGTCTTACGGGTTTTGTCCATTTTGTAAGGTTTTTGTAGTGTTGAGAGATCTTAGCTGCTGAAGCTTCTTGAGGTGTGTGGGGCAGCTTTCAGCTTTGAAGCGTGGGATGTTCAAGGAGTAGTTCCAGAAGAGCTTTTTCCCCAATGTCCACTTAGACCCTAGCTTATATACTGGCTTTGGAGACTCTGATAAATTTAACTTCTCCTAACATGGTTTTGACTAGTTTTCATACCTCAGCAAAACCTATCTGCCCAATTTTGTATATATTAAAATGATGTAATGTAAGTTGTATCTTATATAAAACAATATTTTGGTGTAACCAATAGCAACCTTCATTTGAAACCTTGGAATTCCTATTTTTAAGGGCTGGTTAGCTATTGAGGCTCACCGACACCGACAGGAATAACTCTAATATACTATAGAATGTCCAAAGGTGGAAAAGGTCAACTGACAGTCTTGCAAGACGCTGGCTGTTCGAGAATCAACCTCTCTCACTTATTAACTCAAATTGCTATCAAAATGTATCTTCCATTATTTATTCAGAGTTGTTCAAGACCATATCAGATTTATCTTATTCCATAACCCTCATTCACGCATTATTAATGTATTATGGAATATTCAATGTTAATGGATTATTTTACAACAGTACATAAAAAATTTTTCATGTATTCATACACTGGTGGGCCTGATGAAGTATATCAATGCATGAAACGCGTCGTCCTGTCATGTCTAAATAAACAGTTCTTATAAAGATTCTATACATCAGTGAAGACCTATGGTCCAGCTCCAGTGAGCTTTACTCATGATTATTGGGGAATCAAAATATTGTACTCCGTTCAGTCCTGGATTTTTGTTTTATACCAAAAGATCTTGCAAAAAAATATATGAAGCAGGATATCAGTAACACATAGTGTAGAGCAAATCCAGAACTGTTCATCTATGAAACTCTAGACAGAGCTGCCATGAAAAACTTTGGGGCCACATACAATGAGCTTGGTCAGAACCCCAGATGCTGATGGGAGAGAGTGTTGTAGTCTTTAGACCAAGGAGAGCGGAATAGTCAGGCGAGGGGACATCAGCTGGTTAAAGGTTTTACTTGACATAAAATTGTTACTGTCTGGGACTTGTGAGTCAGTGATATTAGGTGGTGTCCAACTCAGAAAACTCCCTGACAGCTGCATGCTCTTCAGCACACAGTAGGGCTAAGGGCACGACCAGAATAATCTTATGTACAGGACTGTACTTACAGCCCTTGCTGTCCTGGGCAGCGAGTTAATACACCCCATTAAAAATACACTTTTAGATTGTGAGGGCTGCATGGCCACATGTGGTGCCTAAAGTTTTACAGGAATATCATCTGGGACTTTGGCCACCATGTGCCCCTAAATGCTGTATCTATGGTAGTATAGGACAGTTGTCAGTGACATCCGGACTCTCCAGAGAGAAGGCAGGAATAGTTTATCTAACTCTGTATACACTGTTAGCAATGAACATATGCTTTCAGCTTAGCAGGATCCTGATCCCAGGCCTAGCATTCACTTAATCGCAAAGACTGGCCTACTGTAGAAGCTTCTAGGCTTAACAGATTCAGATCAACTAACACAGCCCAGTAATGGAGGCTGTGTTCCCCATTTAACCCTGGTAAAACGGTAAGCTTGCAGAGGTCTTTTTCTGTCCAGACAGGCGGCAAAATATGTAAAATAAAACAAAACAAAAAAAAAATACAAATAATAAAAAGAAAAGCACTGAAAGCCTGAACTGCATCTTTTAGCCCTGCTCCAACAGAGCTAAACCTATACATCACCTATATATAAACTGCAGAAAAGGAAAAGTGATAAAATTGCAAAACTTTAATGCTATTTTTTGCTACTAAAAAACAAAATGTAAAAATGTATGGATGTTTTCATGCACACTATGAATGCAGCATTCTAAAGCTGTAGAGGTTCTTTGTCATTAACCATGACAGAACAATGATAAGAACCCGGGGAGGAATCGCTGATCTTAGGGTAGGGTAAAAGCCGGACAGCTGCCCTGTGGGCTTGATGCAGTTAGAACCTCACATATGTGCTCTTCCCCACACGGTTCTCTAGTTATTGTCATTGACCACCTGGTTTTGTGGGCTTTATACCTGCAACATCATGTGACCAATGCTTAAGATCAATGAATATCACTGGCCTTAAATCCCAGTAGATCAAAACCTATTTGTTTTTTTACCTGATTTTAACCAAGTGGAGTCAGACTGTTCCCCACTTCTTACAGCAGAAACTCTAATGTCATCTTAAATAAAGGTATGGAATTAACAACTTGTTCCCTGGAAGGTTTCCTCTTTGCCCCCTCTTATGGGCAGCTACACCATGATTCCTTAGTGAAGCTAAAAGCCCAACTCATCTTTGCTCTACAGAATCCATTACTGAGTTATAAGTTTGTGAACAGTTATGAATGCCGGATAGCAATCACCTGAAGATGTGAGCGGCTGTGGATCCTCTATCTTGATGTCCTTGTACAGATCCTTGTGTTCTTCTAAATATTCCCACTCCTCCATGGAGAAATAGACAGCGACATCCTGACACCTCATAGGAACCTGACACACAAAATGATACAGTCATTACCCAGACCCCTCCAGTGGTGTTACTGTATAATGTCCCAGCAGCCTCACCTCTCCAGTCAGCAGCTCAACGATCTTGTTGGTGAGTTCCAGGATCTTCTGTTCAATGATTTCTCCCTGTACCAGGTAGTGAGGTGAGGGCCCCGTAATTGGGGCCTCTATAATAGTGGACTCACTTGAGGTCTTCTTCATTATTGTGTAATCCTGTTTATGGAGAGAAACATTAGTCATTATCTCTACAAACATTTCCAGAGCCCCCTCCTCTCTCCAGTCATATCTTCTGTTATTACCATAGATAAGAATGATGTAATGTGACATTATTAGAATCTCTCCCCTTTCCAGTCATATCATCTGATATTACTATACATAAGGATGATGTAAAGTGACATCATCAGAGCCCCCTGCCCTCTCCAGTCCCTATCATTTTGTTATTAATCATAGATAAAAAATGATTAGTGACATCATCAGAGCCCCCTGCCCTCTCCAGTCATATCTGCTGTTACCACACATAAGAATGATGTAATGTGACATCATCAGAATCTCTTACCTCTCCAGTCATCTCATCTATTATTACCATATATAAGAATAATGTAATGTGACATCATCAGAGCCACTTCACCTCTCCAGTCATATCATGTTATTACCATAGATAAGAATGATGTAATGTGACATCAGAGTCCCCTCTCCTTTCCAGTCATATAATTTGCTATTACCACACATAAGAATGCTGTAATGTGACATCATCAGAATCTCTCCCCTCCCCAGTCATACAATAATAATATTCTTTATTTATATAGCGCCAACATATTCTGCAGCACTTTACAATATAGAGGGTATAAGTACAGACAAACCAGAACATTACATTACAGGGGAGGTGTAATCTATGACTCTTGTAAAATCCTGTCTGAAGCCAACACCTGCGGGAAATATAAGTACATGGTAATGAACATGTGGAATCAATATGGTAAATATACAAGGGTAACAATAACAATATAATACTAAAGGGGTCTGCTATAGGCCCCAAATATAACAGAACCCATTGGAAGATGTACTCCTCAGCAATAGATGAGGTGGCTAATCAGAATGAAGGTTTTTATTCTGGGCAACTTTAACTATCAGAACAATACAATTGGGAATCTGAAACCTGTAGCTTCATAAAAGAAACAGGTTTATGTCAATAACTAATGATAATTACTATGACCAAATGGTGCAAGAACGACTAGATTGAAAGGCCCTTCTAGACTTAATATTGAACTAATAACCGGACAGAGTAACAAAGGTTCAGGTTGCGGGTCACCTAGGAAATAGTGACCAATAATATAATAGAATTTCCGTATCCTTCATAGAGTTTTTGTCAAGGATCCACAAAAACACTGAATTTTAGAAGCTAATCTCCTAAACCGTATTGACAGGGACAATGTGTTAAATATGGCAGAAACTATAATAAATGTTTTTTTTTAAAAAAAAAAAACACCTATTTTTTTAAAACTACCACTGGGAGAGGTACTTACCTTATGGTAAAAAAATAATTAGAAACCGGAAAAACCCAATGTGATCACAAGGGATATAAAAAGAGGCCCAAATAAAAACAAAAAGAAAGAGTTTCACATACTAAAACAGGAGGGCAGTGAAGAGCGCTAATAAGCGAATAGGGGAAAAAATAAAGTGTGTAAAAACATAGATAGAGAACAAAGCGGAACAGAAAGACATATCGCTATAGAAAGTAAAAACTAAGCCCAAAATATTTTTTAACTATATAAAATATAAAAAGATTAAAACAAAAATGTGTCCCTTTAAAAATACCTGGAGGGAGAGACAGTAAGGCGTTGAAAAAAAGCAAACCTATTAAACACTTTTTTTCTCCACTGTATTTACCGAGGATGATGATCTTTCCTGTTGAACAGAGGGATGAAGTAAACGCCACTTAGAAAAGTTTCTTGTCTAACCGGAAGAAGTGCAGCTGCTCCGACTTCAAAAGAATAAATAGACAAATCCCCAGTCCAGATGGCATTAACCCACGTGTCCTAAGGGAGTTAAGTGATGTCATAGATAGAGCCCCTATTCTTAATATTATGGACTGTCTAATAACGGGGTACTCCCAAAGGATTGGCGCATAGCAAATGTGGTGCCAATATTCAAAACAGGGGTCAAAAAGTGATCCCAGGAAACTATAGGCCGGTAGTTTGAACTCTGTGTAGTAAAATGTATGAAGGTTTTCTCAGAGAATCTTTCTGGAGTATCTTCAACGTCAAATAAATGTAATAACGGTCGTTTCCAGCATGGGTTTATGAAGGATCGGGTCCTGTCAGACTAATCTCATCAGCTTCTATGAGAGTCAGTGCTAGACGGAATCGGGGTAGGCACTGGATGTTTTATAATATCTAGACTTTTCTAAAGCTGATACGGTCCACATAAAAGGTTGGGGTTAAAAAATAATAAAAAAAAAAAAAATTTGGGAAAAAAGAAAACAAAAAATTTGGCTTTTTTTTTGGGACCCCCCCTGGGGAAAATGTGCAAGTGGTAAGCAACATACTCACTGATAGAAAACAAAGGTAGTAATTAATGACATACTCTGACTGATTGCTGTTACTAGTGAGGTACCACAAGGTCAGTATTGGGTCTTATCCTCTTCAACATTTTCAATAACGATCTTACACATGGATTGCACAGTAGAACAATCGATCTTTGCATACGATACTTAAGCTTTTGTAAAGTAATCACACTATTGAGGATAATGTGTAATTACAAAGGGAATCTGGATAAGTTGGAGGCCTGGCAGGGAAACTGCAGATGAGGTTTAACACAGATAAATTGCAAGGTTTGCACATGGGAGGAAAAAAATCCATTCAGACTACATGTTTGAAATGGAAAAAGGCTGAAAAGTGACATGGATGAAGACTTGGAATGCCTGGTGGAACAGTAAACTTAATGTACAGCAGTGTCAGGCAGCAGCTGCCAAGGCAAATCGGAATCATGGGGTGCATAAAAGGGGCAGAGTGGCACATGATGAGAACATTATCTCCCATTATACAAGTCACTGGTTTAGACCCCACATGGACAAATTGTGTAGCAGTTTTGGGGCACCAGTGCACAGGAAAGACAATTGTAGAGCATTGAACAGGATACAAAGGCGGGCGACAAAAATAATAAAAGATCTGGGCTGGTGTAAGAAATATACAGTACGAGAAAAAATAAATTTAATTAATCACATGGATAACACATCTATGAATCACCGTATTGACTGGGAGCAGACCCTCATGTCCATACTTAAGCTTAACGAATCTAGATTCACTAATACTTATACACCTTCTTATATAAGAAAAATAAATAATTGACACATCTTCAAAGGATCATAGCATAACATTGTATACCAAGTTACAATACACATAGTACTTTACCCTTGAGTTTCTTGTGTGAAGAATGTTAAATAGGAACCCTTCTTTCATTCAGGAGACCAGAGTTAGGCCTCACGCTTTCCCTCGATGGCCCAGCACATGGCCTCCTACCACATGCTCTCTCCAAGGTCTGTGGCTCCACCCTGGAATTCACCCCTGGCTTCCTCACACACCCATCCTTATATACACTTCTCCGTGTGGGGGTGTGACTCCTCCAGTTGGCTCAGGAGCATTACAACAACCATATGTGGAATACAGCTAAATAATATTAGGTCCAACTCCTTACATTCCACCAATGTTCTGATGTCATTGGCTAATATATTCCAAACTGGTTTAACCAGCTCTTCACCAACCTTCAAAATAGCAATGCCAGCAACTTTATTTATACCTATGTGTGCTCGTCTATATTTTATATTCATCATTTTCACCATATATATTATAATCACTGTACATTTTACTGGAAATAGCTTTTAACAGGTGGACTGCAATACCCAGAAAGATTAGCAAGATTGGGGTTATTTAGTTTAGAGAAGACGGCTTCTAGGGGACATAAAAATATGTTTAAATACATCAAAGGTCAATATAGAGATCTCTACCAAGATTGAATAGATACCCAGGGCAGTAATCTAAACAAGGGGGAAAATCATCTCTTATGACTTGAGAACGAAAGTTCTACATAAACATAGAAAGGGATTCTTTACTGTAAGAGCAGTGAGACTGTGGAACTCTGCCAGAGGAACTTGTCATGGTGAATTCACTAACAGAGTTCAAAAAGGGTTTGGTCGGTTTGAAGGTTTAGGACTCCCATCATTGAAAGCTTACCATGTAGCGATCACCATTGATCAGCTGCAATATTGGTGGGAACCACGAAATAAAAGCATTGGACAGCTAAAAAGCCAACGTTTTAGCTAATTATTCGCTAAAAAATTGGTTATTAAATCCATACTTCTCCTCTCTACATCAGCGGTCCTTCTCCTTACCGATCATAATATCCTTGAAATACTGGGAGTTGCTGAAACCATCCTATTTCCCTTCTATTCCGTCTAGTGAACACCCAATACCGATTCCATCATTGTCTATTAACCTCCCCTATATCACTTTTTCTAACTGAGAACAAAGGGGTATAATAAACGTACAAGACTTGTTTGAGGATAACGTGATAGCTTCTTTTCCCTCTCTCCAATCCAAATACAACTTGCCATCTACTGACCTCTTCCAATACCACCAAACCGCTCACTTCCTAAAACATAATAATCTACAGACGCACAGAATCCTGACACCTATTCTTACCATCCTAAATAAAAAACATCTTCCAAAACTCAAAAAGGTTCTAAAACAATTTATAATATAATAACTAACAATTTGACTTTTGAAAAGACAGATTATATCGTTACGTGGGCGCGGGACTTGGGTAGCACATTCACAGACCAACAATGGATAGCAGCGTTATATTGGGCTCATAGGCCCTCTGCGTCATCCAGTTTTAAAGAACAATACCAAAAACTCTTAACGCGTTGGTATTACATAGCCCTTTAGATTTATCCATAATCTACCCCCCCTCTCGTCCCCCGCTATGTTGGAGAGGATGAGGCTCCCCCACGGCTCTCTCTTCATATTTTTTGGAACTGCCCACTACTGACAATATTCTGGGAAGACATTTATCCTTGTCATCTAAATTCGCATCAATCCCTTGCCCTAAAACCCCAGAATTCACGTTATTTTTACTAGGTATAAATAACATTCCATTCTTAAATAGAACAATAGTCTGTCATATTCTCCACGCAGCAAAACTGGCTATAACTAGGCGGTGGAAAGCGGCAACTTCCCTCCACATCAGAGGTCATAGAAATAGTCTCTAAAGCTGCGTGTATGAGAAAATGTTAGCATTCAGAGAGGGAACTCCATTTAAATCTCTCACACTGGCCAGAGTGGATGGCAAAATACTCATCATACAGTCATAAACATAACGGTACCATGTTTGGTGCCCTTGGAGGCCGGGGCAACCAGAATCCTCCCCCCCCCCCACTTCTCCTTCCACCTTAAAGCCCTCCACTCTTTAGTTATATTTTTGGGGGGGGGGGGGGGGGGGGGGGGGGGGGTTGTTTTATCAGTGGGGTTTCAGAATGCCATTTGATACAAAGGACTTGTGTTATTATTGAATGAAAACCTCTTTACGGCTATACACAAGTTTTTATAAAGCATTTTTCCCCTTCCAGGCTTTAAATTTGGTGTTATTTTTTAATGTAAAACCCGTCACTGCTTTTAAACGGCTGACCCCAACCTATGTTAGCAGAGCCCATTTTGGGCTAAAAACCAAATTTATCTACATTTACTATTTATTGTTTTTACAAACCCAAATTAGTATCATCTACTGTTGTTTTAAGTGGAGGATGTATTTCAACTTATGTTTCTAAAAAAGGGAAGTTGATTTCCCAAAAGTAATAAATTTTTCCTGACATTGCCCTAATAATGTATTCATATCAATAAAGGGTTAAAATCATTTTTAAAAGGGACTTATTTTAAAATTTTGAAAAATTCAATAAAAATTATTGAAAAAAAAAAAAAGGGTTTTTGGGTTAGGGGGCGAATTTTATTCTAACGATGAAAAAATTTCATTTTTTTTGTAAACATAATTCACAAACAAGGGTTTAAATTAAAAATTTTTTCTTTTTTGTTAGTTTTAAAAACCCCCCCCATTGGGAAAAGCTAAAAATCTAAATAGGTTTTTGGGTTTTTCTTTTTTTTGGGGAATTTAATTCCCCGGGGTTAACTAAGTGTTTTTCTTTCAGTTTTTTACTCAGTAAAAAAAAATTTGTTTTTCACCGCCACAGAAGAAATTCTGTACAAAAAATTTTATCCGAAGGTTAATTAAGCCCTGTTTGTTGCTTTTATAATTTAGTAAAATACACAGAGTTTTTTAAACGGCACAAACAAGTCAATTTTTCCTGCCCATTTGTGGAGCGCAATTTATATCCAAGGGTTACCCAAGCTTCTTAGTGGGTTCATTTGGAGTCAAATACAGGGTGTGTATTTATCATATACTGATATCTTCATCAAACAGTGTCTGTAAAATTTTTAGAACAAACAGTATGTCAGACAGAGCGGTGGAGGGCTCTTCACCTACGAGTGGCAGAGGCACAAACATTCCTGGAGCAGGCCAGGTCGCAGAAACAGCAAGGGGGACGTCGCAGCAGGGGTCACTCGGTGAGGCCCAAACAACTGCCGCTGTCATCTAGCACCGTGTGTGTTCAGAAACCCCAATGGTTCGATTGGTGGACAGGTCATCCACTTCCTCCCAGATGAAATCTGACAACCCCAGCCAAGAATCGGTGGGATCGTCAGACAAACCCTTAGTTGGCATGGCCCGGGAGGGGGTCAGCGGCCCTCACCTGTCCTCAACCCGCCTCTGTCCCATCCGATTCCCTCAGCCAGAGATCTATTATGTGGTCTGGGCTCAGCGCCACTATATAGCGAGGATGAACAATTTGAGGAGGGCAGTCAGCAGCTACTTGGCAGTGAAGAAATGGGGCCAATATCCCCTGCTTCTTTGCAGTAGGCGGCAAAGTATAGATGTTGAGAGTGGCATGGAGGGTCATGTTTGGGGGGTCACCCTCTGCATACCAAGCCCGGTGAAGAGGACTCAGTGACGATGAAACACAAATGATGATGATGTAGCCGACCGCACTTGGAGCCGGGTGAGGCAAGGGGGTTGATCATCGTCAGGGAAGAGGGCGTCAGCTTGCGCTGGGCAGCGGCGCACCCAGCAAGTGGGTTGTGTGGCCGTGAGTCAGCAGGATAGCAGCAGTGTGAGGTCGGGAGCCAGGCTGCCACGGGGTAAAAAACCCGCTTTGCAGGTCCAAGAAAGTAGCGGCACAGGGGCTCAGCGAGGCAGCGGCGGCAGTAGTCACTCAGTGCGGAGCGTTGGCGGTGAAATCAGCTGCTCGGCAGTGTGTCAGTTCTTTGCTAAGACACCGGAGGAGCCGAATATGGGTATATGTAGAATCTGTGGGCAGAAAGTGAAGCATGGCCAGGGAGCTAACGTTGGCACCACGGCCCTGCGTCAACACATGAAGCGTCACCTCCGGTGGCCGGGAGAATCGGACTCAGATGTGGTGGTCCATCTGCCACGCAGCCACAGCAGCAGCTGGCAGCTCACGCATGCCATTGCAGCCAGTCTAGGCTCCACCACCTCTGCAGAAGGTGCAGAAGCTGACAGTGCTCCTGTCCAAGTTGTTGGTACTGCAGTCCCTCCCTTTCCAAATGGTGGACTCTGCACCGTTCAGAGAACTAATGGCTTGTGCCGAGCTGAGATGGAGGTTCCAAGCCGTAATTTATTTTCCAAAAAGGTACCAGCACTTCATAAATATGTAGAACAGAAGGTGGGCCAGTCCTTGAGCTTATCGGTTTGTTCCAAGGTGCACGGCAGCGCGGACGTCTGGAGCTGTAACTACGGTCAGGGCCAGTACATGTCCTTTACGGCACACTGGGTAAATGTGCTTTCCTGCCCAGGCACACCCCAAAAACTTGGACAGGAGACACCGCTTTCTCTCCACGTTGTCAAACTGCGGCTCATTTCGCCAAAGTCCGCCTCCTACTCCTCCACCCGACCCACCATCTCAGCCTCCACAAGTACTGCTCCCTCATACCACATGTGTAGGGCACAGCGGTGTCACGCAGTTCTACACCTGGCTTGCCTCGGCGAACGAAGTCACACGGGGGAATAACTGCTCCGCGTCATGCAGCAAGAAATCGTTGTGTGGCTTTCTCCGCGCCAACTGCAAATCGGAACCATGGTGACGGACAATGGGAGGAACATGGTATCCGCGCTGCACCAAGGAGGGATGGTCCATGCGCCCTGTATGGCGCATGTGTTCAATCTGTTTGTGAAAAGGTTCCTGAAGTCTTCCACCGATCTTCAGAAGATTCTAAAAATGGCCAGGAAACTGTGCATGTACTTCATCCATTCCTACAAAGCCAGGAACACTCTCCTCGAGTTGCAGCGGTCGAACGGCCTCCCCCAACACACTCTGATATGCGATGTTTCCACCCGTTGGAATTCCAGCCTGCACATGTTGGACCAACTGTATGAACAGCGATTTTTTGATGATCCAGGCAGACAGGAGTACTCCCCTGCTTAACTTTGATGTCAGCCAGTGGCAGCTCATGCGTGACACCTGCCGTTTGTTGAGGCCATTCGAGGAGGCCACATTATTTTTCAGTCGCCAGGACTACGGATGAATAACGTCATTCCACTGCTTCATGTCCTGGAACAGATGCTAAAAAATCTGTCTGGGCAGGGGACTGGAGACGTGGCGACTACATCTCGCGGCACATGAGTCCGATGGGGACTGAAATGGAGGAGGAGGAGAGGACATTGGAGCAGAAGCATTGTGTGGTGAAATGAGTGATTTTCTAACCCAGGTGACAAGAGAGGAGGAGCAGGAGCAGCTGGAGGAGGTAGATGGAGATGAGGAAGACGAGGCAGATGACCCGCAAGCACCGCGGCAGTATACAGTGGAGATGGAGGCAGGAGCCCTCGGAGTCACTTGTGCAGATGGCCCGCAGCATGCTGATTTGCCTGGCTAGTGACAGCCGAATAGTCAGCATTCGGCAAAGGGATGACTTCTTGGCTCTCCACCCTATTGGACCCTCGCTAACCGGACTAAATGGGAGCCTTTTTCCCAGCTATTGAGAGGGAGGACAAACTCAAATACTATAGGGAAATCCTCCGTAGTTAGTTGGTCACTGCCTTTGTGAGGCATCGTCCCTCCTCTGACAGGCCTGACCGGGGGGTTCCTCAGCGCTCACAAACTACTGCCGCAGCTGCTGGGGGTAGGGGGGGGTAGGAGCAGTACCAGCTCCATCAGCAACAACCTAAGTCTGGAATCACTGAAGAGCAGCTTCCTTCACCCGCCTAGTGAGGAGGGTAGTCCCCAGCAGCTGCGGCAGCAGGTCCTGGAGCAGTCCCTGAACCAACAGGTGGTGGCCTACTTGGACAGAGCTCTGCCACCCCAGTTAGAAGATCCGCTGGACTACTGGGCAGCCAAACTGGGTGTGTGGCCGCAACTTGCTGAGTATGCAGTGAGAAGCTGTCCTGCCCGGCCAGTAGTGTGGCATCAAAGCGGGTGTTCAGTGCGGCGGGGGCCATCGTTACCCCAAGGAGAACCCGCTTGTCCACGGGAAATGTGGAACGACTGACCTTTGTAAAGATGAATCAGGCGTGGATCGGCCAGGATTTCCACACACCAATGCCTTAGACGTCAGACTACATCAGCCATGACGCCTCACCCAAACTGTGAGAAAATGAGTCTGGGTTCAAATTACCTGCCTCAGCCACTATTCTGATGCCGCCACCCCCGCCTGAAGCCACACATCTGCTGACAGTTTCTCCATCTGCCACCAACCATCTTTACCAGGGACTGGTATTGCCACCCACCTCCACACTTTGGCATTGTGCCAATGTCTGACCTCATGCTGCTGTGGCTGCCGCCGTCACCTCCACTCTCTGTCATTGTGCCACTCTGTGGCCTACTACTGTTTTGCCACCTCCAGAATGTCATTGTGCCACTGCCTGACCTCATGCTGCTGCTGTGGCTGCTGTCGTGACCTCCACACTGTGTCATTGTGCCACTCTGTGGCCTACTACTGTTTTGCCACCTCCAGAATGTCATTGTGCCACTGTCTGACCTCATGCTGCTGCTGCTGCTGTCGTGCCCTCCACACTGTGTCATTTTGCCACTCTGTGGCCTACTACTGTTTTGCCACCTCCAGAATGTCATTGTGCCACTGCCTGACCTCATGCTGCTGCTACCGAGACCTCCACTCTCTGTCATTGTGCCACTCTGTGGCCTACTCCTGTTTTAGCCACCTCCAGAATGTCAATGTGCCACTGCCTGACCTCATGCTGCTGCTGTGGCTGCTGTCGTGACCTCCACACTGTGTCATTGTGCCAATCTGTGGCCTACTACTGTTTTTCCACCTCCAGAATGTCATTGTGCCACTGTCTGACCTCATGCTGCTGCTGTCGTGCCCTCCACACTGTGTCATATTGCCACTCTGTGGCCTACTACTGTTTTGCCCCCCCCCCCAGAATGTCATTGTGCCACTGTCTGACCTCATGCTGCTGCTACCGTGACCTCCACTCTCTGTCATTGTGCCACTCTGTGGCCTACTCCTGTTTTAGCCACCTCCAGAATGTCATTGTGCCACTGCCTGACCTCATGCTGCTGCTGTGGCTGCTGTCGTGACCTCCACACTGTGTCATTGTGCCACTCTGTGGCCTACTACTGTTTTGCCACCTCCAGAATGTCATTGTGCCACTGTCTGACCTCATGCTGCTGCTGCTGTCGTGCCCTCCACACTGTGTCATTTTGCCACTCTGTGGCCTACTACTGTTTTGCCACCTCCAGAATGTCATTGTGCCACTGTCTGACCTCATGCTGCTGCTGCTGTCGTGCCCTCCACACTGTGTCATTGTGCCACTCTGCTGCCTACTCCTGTTTTTGCCACCTCCAGAATGTCATTGTGCCACTGCCGGACCTCATGCTGCTGCTACAGTGACTTCCACTCTCTGTCATTGTGCCACTCTTTGGCCTACTCCTGTTTTAGCCACCTCCAGAATGTCATTGTGCCACTGCCTGCCCTCATGCTGCTGCTGTGGCTGCTGTCGTGACCTCCACACTGTGTCATTTTGCCACTTTGTGGCCTGCTACTGTTTTGCCACCTCCAGAATGTCATTGTGCCACTGTCTGACCTCATGCTGCTACTGCCGTGCCCTCCACATTGTGTCATTGTGCCACTCTGCTGCCTACTACTGTTTTGCCACCTCCAGAATGTCATTGTGCCACTGCCGGACCTCATGCTGCTGCTACAGTGACTTCCACTCTCTGTCATTGTGCCACTCTGTGGCCTACTCCTGATTTAGCCACCTCCAGAATGTCATTGTGCCACTGCCTGACCTCATGCTGCTGCTGTGGCTGCTGTCGTGACCTCCACACTGTGTCATTGTGCCACTCTGTGGCCTACTACTGTTTTGCCACCTCCAGAATGTCATTGTGCCACTGTCTGACCTCATGCTGCTGCTGCTGTCGTGCCCTCCACACTGTGTCATTGTGCCACTCTGTGGCCTACAACTGTTTTGCCACCTCCAGAATGTCATTGTGCCACTGCCTGACCTCATGCTGCTGCTGTCGTGCCATCCACACTGTGTCATTGTGCCACTCTGTGGCCTACTACTGTTTTGCCACCTCCAGAATGTCATTGTGCCACTGCCTGACCTCATGCTGCTGCTGTGGCTGCTGTCGTGACCTCCACACTGTGTCATTGTGCCACTCTGTGGCCTACTACTGTTTTTCCACCTCCAGAATGTCATTGTGCCACTGTCTGACCTCATGCTGCTGCTGCTGTCGTGCCCTCCACACTGTGTCATTTTGCCACTCTGTGGCCTACTCCTGTTTTTGCCACCTCCAGAATGTCATTGTGCCACTGCCTGACCTCATGCTGCTGCTGCTGTCGTGCCCTCCACACTGTGTCATTGTGCCACTCTGTGGCCTACAACTGTTTTGCCACCTCCAGAATGTCATTGTGCCACTGCCTGACCTCATGCTGCTGCTACCGTGACCTCCACTCTCTGTCATTGTGCCACTCTGTGGCCTACTACTGTTTTGCCACCTCCAGAATGTCATTGTGCCACTGCCTGACCTCATGCTGCTGCTGTGGCTGCTGTCGTGACCTCCACACTGTGTCATTGTGCCACTCTGTGGCCTACTACTGTTTTGCCACCTCCAGAATGTCATTGTGCCACTGTCTGACCTCATGCTGCTGCTGCTGTCGTGACCTCCACACTGTGTCATTTTGCCACTCTGTGGCCTACTACTGTTTTGCCACCTCCAGAATGTCATTGTGCCACTGTCTGACCTCATGCTGCTGCTACCGTGACCTCCACTCTCTGTCATTGTGCCACTCTGTGGCCTACTCCTGTTTTAGACACCTCCAGAATGTCATTGTGCCACTGCCTGACCTCATGCTGCTGCTGTGGCTGCTGTCGTGACCTCCACACTGTGTCATTGTGCCACTCTGTGGCCTACTACTGTTTTGCCACCTCCAGAATGTCATTGTGCCACTGTCTGACCTCATGCTGCTGCTGTCGTGCCCTCCACACTGTGTCATTTTGCCACTCTGTGGCCTACTACTGTTTTGCCACCTCCAGAATGTCATTGTGCCACTGTCTGACCTCATGCTGCTGCTGTCGTGCCCTCCACACTGTGTCATTGTGCCACTCTGTGGCCTACTCCTGTTTTTGCCACCTCCAGAATGTCATTGTGCCACTGCCTGACCTCATGCTGCTGCTACCGTGACCTCCACTCTCTGTCATTGTGCCACTCTGTGGCCTACTCCTGTTTTTTCCACCTCCAGAATGTCATTGTGCCACTGTCTGACCTCATGCTGCTGCTGCTGTCGTGCCCTCCACACTGTGTCATTGTGCCACTCTGTGGCCTACAACTGTTTTGCCACCTCCAGAATGTCATTGTGCCACTGCCTGACCTCATGCTGCTGCTACCGTGACCTCCACTCTCTGTCATTGTGCCACTCTGTGGCCTACTACTGTTTTGCCACCTCCAGAATGTCATTGTGCCACTGCCTGACCTCATGCTGCTGCTGTGGCTGCTGTCGTGACCTCCACACTGTGTCATTGTGCCACTCTGTGGCCTACTACTGTTTTGCCACCTCCAGAATGTCATTGTGCCACTGTCTGACCTCATGCTGCTGCTGCTGTCGTGCCCTCCACACTGTGTCATTTTGCCACTCTGTGGCCTACTACTGTTTTGCCACCTCCAGAATGTCATTGTGCCACTGCCTGACCTCATGCTGCTGCTACCGTGACCTCCACTCTCTGTCATTGTGCCACTCTGTGGCCTACTCCTGTTTTAGCCACCTCCAGAATGTCATTGTGCCACTGCCTGACCTCATGCTGCTGCTGTGGCTGCTGTCGTGCCATCCACACTGTGTCATTTTGCCACTCTGTGGCCTACTCCTGTTTTTGCCACCTCCAGAATGTCATTGTGCCACTGTCTGACCTCATGCTGCTGCTGCTGTCGTGCCCTCCACACTGTGTCATTGTGCCACTCTGTGGCCTACTACTGTTTTGCCACCTCCAGAATGTCATTGTGCCACTGCCTGACCTCATGCTGCTGCTACCGTGACCTCCACTCTCTGTCTTTGTGCCACTCTGTGGCCTACTACTGTTTTGCCACCTCCAGAATGTCATTGTGCCACTGCCTGACCTCATGCTGCTGCTGTGGCTGCTGTCGTGACCTCCACACTGTGTCATTGTGCCACTCTGTGGCCTACTACTGTTTTGCCACCTCCAGAATGTCATTGTGCCACTGTCTGACCTCATGCTGCTGCTACCGTGACCTCCACTCTCTGTCATTGTGCCACTCTGTGGCCTACTCCTGTTTTAGCCACCTCCAGAATGTCATTGTGCCACTGTCTGACCTCATGCTGCCGTGCGCTTCACACTGTGTCATTGTGCCACTCTGTGGCATACTCCTGTTTTTGCCACCTCCAGAATGTCATTATGCCACTGTCTGACCTCATGCTGCTGTCGTGCCCTCCACACTGTGTCATTGTGCCACTCTGTGGCCTACAACTGTTTTGCCAGCTCCAGAATGTCATTTGTGCCACCTGCCTGACCTCATGCTGCTGCTCTCGTGACCTCCACTTTCTGTCATTGTCCACTCTGTGGCCTACTCCTGTTTTAGCCACCTCCAGAATGTCATTTGTGCCACTGCCTGACCTCATGCTGCTGCTGTGGCTGCTGTCGTGACCTCCACACGTGTCATCGTGCCACTCTGTGGCCTACTACTGTTTTGCCACCTCCAGAATGTCATTGTGCCACTGTCTGACCTCATGCTGCTGCTACCGTGACCTCCACTCTCTGTAATTGTGCCACTCTGTGGCCTACAACTGTTTTTGCCACCTCCAGAATGTCATTGTGCCACTGTCTGACCTCATGCTGCTGTGGCTGCCGCCGTCACCTCCACACTCTGTCACTAATGTTGCCACCTGAGCTCTCAGCTTGTTTTTTTCCAGCTTTCGCTGGCATGACTTTATCAGGCTACATTGCTGCTTGAGTTTTTTTGGTCAGTTTTTGCCCTCTAAGTGCCCAGGGAATTTTATAGTGAAGCGATTCTAAGAGCGGCGGCAGTCATGTGCGTGTCATACTAAAACACAACATTGTATGAAGACCAAACCAAGCTCCCTCTGCATATTTAAGCATGGCACAATGTTCTAAAGCACCCTGCAGGCTCTGTGTAGCCTGGAAATAGCTGTTTTTTAACGCAATTCGTGCCGAAGTAGTTCGGACTGAAACAAATTTTGTCGGAAAATTCGGCGAAGTGATCGAACCGAATATTTGAGAAATACGCCCATCTCTAGTAATATTTATCAAAAGTAATCAGTTTTTTTCTTGGCAGATGACTGTACCAGGAGCTCAGACGAACATATAATGTCAGATTTTAAAGCAGATGATAGTGGTCTCACACAAGATGCATATGAAGAGCATACTTTTTATCCAGACATAGTCTCAGCTCATCCCTCCAATGACCTATCAACTGATTCTTTTAAGCAGATCCCATATTCTGATTCACCACAGATTGTTGAGCAACATAAAAGTCCCATAAGGGGTGCAGAACATCACTGTCACACTGGAGAGAAGCCATTTTCCTGTGCAGAATATGGAAAATGTTTTGCTAACAAATATAATCTTGAGAAACATCAAAGAACTTTTCATGTTCAGAATGTGGGAAATGCTTTAGTCAGAAATCACATCTTATTGAACATGAAAGAGCTCACACTGTAGAGAAGCTGTTTTCATGTTCAGAATGTGGAAAACATTTTAGGAACAAATAATTTCTTGTTCAACATGAAAGAACTCACAAAGGAGAGAAGCCATTTTCATGCTCAGAATGTGGCAAATGTTTTACTCACAAATTAGTTCTTGTTAATCATGAAAGAACTCACACAGGAGAGAAGCCATTTTCATGTTCACAATGTAGGAAATGTTTTGATCAGAAATCACATCTTATTCAACATGAAGTAACTCACACTGGCGAGAAGCCATTTTCATGCTCAGAATGTGGCAAATTTTTTACTCATAAATCAATTCTTGTTCAACATTAAAGAACTCACACAGGAGAGAAGCCATTTTCATGCTCAGAATGTGGCAAATGTTTTACTAAGAATTCAGGTCTTGTTAAACATGAAATAACTCACATAGGAAAGAAGCCATTTTCATGTTCAGAATGTGGAAAATGTTTTTGTCAGAAATCACATCTTATTCAACATGAAATATTTTATACAGGAGAGAAGCCGTTTTCTTGTTCAGAATGTGGCAAATGGTTTACTGTGAGATCAGCTCTTGATGCACATGAAAGAACTCACACAGGGGAGAAACCAGTTTCATGTTCAGATTGTGGCAAATGTTTTACTATTAAATCGCATCTTCTTCGACATGAAAGTACTCGCACATCTATTTTTGCAGATGACACCAAGCTACCGTATGTAGTGTAGTGTAATCTATAGAAGATGTTCATAAAGTGCAAGAAGACCTGGACACACTAAGTGTTTGGGCATACACTTGGCAAATGAGGTTGAATGTGGATAAATGTAAGGTTTTGCATCTGGGTACGAATAATCTGCAGGCATCATGTCATAGGGAGAGAAAAACTGGGAGAATCGCTTCTTGAGAAAGATCTGGGCATTCTTGTAGATCATAGACTACAGAACAGCATGCAGTGTCAATCAGCTACCTTTAAGGCCAGCAGGATATTAGCGTGTATTAAAAGAGAAATGGACTCGCAGGACAAGTATGCAATATTACTGCTGTATAAATCATTGGTGTGGCCTCACTTGGAATATGCTGTTCAGTTCTGGGCTCCAGTTTATAGAAAGATGTAACAGAGCTAGAGAGAGTTCAAAGACTAATTATTTTTTTGTTTAACTGTATTTTTATTGAAGTATTTACGTAGACAGTGCAATAAAATTAGCTGATATAAACAACTGTGGTATAAGTCATACAACATTTCTTTTGCACAAAGTATATAAACTATGTATAATATCTTATCACAAAAATAAACAAATAAACTGCACTTTTTCATTAACCCCTTCCCGACATAGGGCGTATGGATACGCCCTAGCGGAAGGACTTCCCGCAAATGGACGTATCCAAAACGCCCTGGCGATCGCGCGGGTTTGCGGGCGAGCCAACGACGATCGCAACATGGGACCAGCATGCCGTATCACCCCCGGCCGAGTGGGGCTCGGCCGCGGGGGATTACCGCTTTCATTACCGCAGCCTGTCAGGGCTGCGATAATAAAGCCGCAGGCAGGAGGAGTGAGCTCCTCCTGCCTGCTCCCGTCGGCTGCCGCACTGTAGTGCGGCACCGATCCCCTGTCAGATGACGTCTGTGACGTCACCATGCCCGCAATGCATTGTGGGCATGGTGACCGGCGTTGTCATGGCAACCAGTACACAGTACTGATACTGTGCATTGGTCTGCATTCTAACGCAATCTGATGATTGCTGTTAGAAGAAAAAGTGAAAAAAAGTGAAAAAAGTAAAAATAAATGCCCAAAGTAAAAAAAAGTAAACACAAACACAAAAAATAAAATAAAAACACGTACAACCGCCCTTTTCCCCCCTTTACAAACGCCAATCGCCCCAAAAAAGATCAAAAATAAATAAAGTACCCCATTTTTGGGTTTATCGCCGCTGCGTAACGACCTACCCGATACATCTATCATGTTAATTAACCCGTACGGTGAACGCCATAAAAAACAAAAACAAAACAGTCACAGAATTGCGATTTTTGTACATCCTTGCACACATAAAATTGAATAAAAAAGCGATAAAAAAATTCATATAGACCCCAAAAAGTTGTACCAATTAAAACTTCAGTTCATCCCGAAAAAAAAAAGTCCATACACGTCCTGTATATGGAAAAATAAGAAAGTTATGGCTCTCAGAAACAGCGATCCCATAAATTTTAAATTTAACACAATAAAAACACTTTTTTTTTTTTTTTAAAGTGCTTCAAAATTAAAAAACTATATAAATAGGGTATCGCCATAATCGTATTCGACCCAGAGAGTAAAGTAACTGGTCATGGATACTGCACAGTGAGCGCTGTTAAAAATAAAAATAAAAAACACTACTGGGATTGCAGTATTTTCTTAAACCCTGCCTTCCAAAAACGGATTTAAAACTGATCAAAATTCTTTTCCCCCCAAAAATTATACCAATAAAAACCCTCAACTCTTCCCGCAAAAAACAAGCCCCTACACAGCTCCGTACACAGAAAAATAAAAAAAATTATGGCTCTCAGACTATGGCGATGCCAAAAAAAAGTTTTTCCTTTTTGAATAAAGTGTTTTTTATTTTGTAAAAGCAGTAAAACATAAAAAAAATATAAAAATTGGATATCGCTGTAATCGTATCGACCTTATGAGTAATATAGTATGTCAGTTATACTGCACGGTGACCGCTGTTAAAAAATAAAAATAAAAAACACTACCAGGAATACTGTATTTTGTTCAAAATGCCTCACAAAAAAACCCTTTAAAAAAAAGTGATCAAAGCGGCATAATGCCCCCCCCAAAATGGTACTAATAAAAACATCAACTCATCCCACAAAAAACAAGCCCAAATCTCTCCGTATACAAGAAAACTGAAAACGTTTTTGGCTATCAGAACAGAACAACATAAAAACGCAATTTTTTTTATAGACCTATTTCTATTGTGTAAAAGTAAAAAACATAAAAAACTATATAAAATCTATACCATTGCCAATTGTAAACCCACCCCCATAGTAAATATATCCGTCATTTACACTGCAAAGGCGAACGCTGTAAAATTGAAGCTCAAAAAACAATGGCGGAATTGCGTTTTTCCCCTCATTTTCATAGCCCAAGCAAAAAAAAGCAACTTTTTAACACCTGTGCACCCAAAATGTACATAAAAACCCCTAGATGAGTTCTTTGAGGTTGCTGAATCCAAAATAGGTTGACTTATGGAAGGTTTCACCTGTTCTGGGACTTTGGGGGCTTTGTATATGCGACATGCCCCACCCCAAAAACTGCCATGCGCCCAAACAGCAATTACACCCACATGTGGTATTGCCGAACTTGGAAGAAATTGTGTAACAAGGTTTTGGGTGCTTTTTTACCAGGATTCCTTGTAAAATTAAACATTTTCAGCTAAAATTGCAGATTATTTGGAAAAAAAATTGTTTTAACATTTTCACAGCCTAACGCTAAAAATTTTGTGACACACCTGTGGGGTCGATATGCTCACTAAAACCCCTGGATATATTCCTTAAGGGGTGTAGTTTCCAATATGGGGTATTTTAGGGCGTTTATTAAGTTTTGGAACCTTAGGGTGTCCGCAAAACCTGAAATGGCCCTAAATAAAATGGTAATGAAAAAGAGACCCAGAGTCCAGTAGGTGCTCCTCCTATTCTGGGGCTTGTGGTTGAGCCAAATAATGCACTAGGGCCACATATGGGAATATCTCGAAAACGGCAGAATCTGGGAATCAAAATTAAGTTGTATTTTCCCTGATCACATTTACCGTATTCTTGTGAACAATGTATAAAAATTTAAAATCTTGCAAAAAAAGTGAAATTTTGAAATTTCACTTCCACTTTGCTTTAGTTCCGTGAAAAAACCTAATGGGTTAATAAAATTCCTAAATGCGGTTTTGAATACTTTAAGGGGTGTAGTTTTTTAGATGAGGGCATTTATGGGGTATCTAACATACAGGCCAATCAAAAATCACGTTAGAACTGGACTGGTTCTCTAAAAAATGTATATTGCAAATTTTTTTTGAAAATTACTACTAAATTTCTAAAGCCCCCTAATGTCATAAAAAAAAAAAAAAAAAGACATTTAAAAAAATTATGCCCAAAAAACAGCAGACATAAAGGGGAGATGCCAGTTATAAAACTATTTTGAGTGGAATAACTATCTGTCTTACTCAGAAATTTTTGAAGTTTAAAATTGGTAAATTTTTCAAATTTTTCACGATTTTTTTGATATTTTTCCCCAAATAAACATTCTTACTATCTTAAAGCACATGGGGTCACGAGAAAACAATCTCTGAATCACATGGATAGGTTTAAAGTGTCAAAAAGTTAAATTCTCACATAAAGTGACACATGACAGATTTAAAAAATAGGGCTCTGTCAGAGAGGCCAAAACTGGCTCCGGCGGTAAGGGGTTAAAGACCAGACCCACACTTAACAAGACACAGTAGGAGGAGTGGGTGGTGGGGGACAGAGCACCCTGTTATATCTGTTCAGCACAAAAAACAGCAATAAGACGAAAAGTGAGAGTCCACAACTCATAGGCCTCTGCCAATAAAATATGTAATATAGCTCTAAGGTATTGTTCAAGGACGCGGTCAGATATTCCATCCTACAAAAATACTTTTATTCATGATTACATCACACCTTGAGGGGGGGGGGGGAACGCTTCCCCGTAACAGTGAGATCAGACACCCTAGCAGCGTAAGGATGCGAAGGACCATTTTCAACGTCTGTTTCTAGACTGGGGTTGTAGTCAATAAGTAAAAAGTAACAAAGATCTGTAGGAGCTCCAGCCCTGTGACATCCAAGTGATAAGCAGTTTTAACCTCCACCAGAAACTTTCCTAATTCTAGCACAATCCCAAAATGTGGGCGTTTGAGTGTATTAGGCCTGGTGTGTGATACCACATCATCAAGAATATTGTATTGATTTTCCTTGTACAAAATACAAAGAGAGTCTGAGACTCCCTTTGCCAGTGTTCCGCCATTTTCCAAAGAAAAAACCCTTTGCACAAAATGTTTCTCCATGTAGACATGTAAGGGTGTTTTACCGAATTGCCAGGAAGGGTTAGATAAGACAGAAGTATCCAAATTAACACCTCTTGTTGAAAGAGAAGTTTTGCAGATTAATTCAACCATCAATGGGGAGGAGACTGTAGTAGACCCAAATTTTTATAAGAAACGTATACTCTGCAAATATGAATAACCTACTAGATGTGTGGCAAAGAAACCTGGATGCAAGGTCTCAAAAGGTCAAATACGTCTTGCAGATAGGTCTACTATATCAGCAAAGTTGAAAAGTTTATCACACCAGACTTTTATTGCCAGATTTTCCATCCCACCAGGGATGACGCGTGTGAAAAGAAAGACGATGCAGGACTGAGGAGGGTGACAGGGTTACACAATCTTCCACCAACCTTTTTCATATGTCCAAGTTAGGATGATGGGTCCCTAATAAATTGCCACCCACTGCCACCGAGGAGGTAGCCCACAGCAATGAGTTGGGGGGGGATCGGGCCAACCACAATTTTTCAAGCTCTGCCCATCTAGAAAAGGCGTGCTAGGAGGACCATGCCAAAATGCGCCTCAGCTGGGCAGCCCAATAATACTTTATTAAGTCCTCCGAGTCCTCCCTCCATCTTTTTTGTTAAGAGCACTGACTTCCTAATGTGGTGTCTGTCAAATGCCCAGATAAATTTGAGTATGGAAATTTGAAGCAATTTAAGGTCTCTTAAGGGGATTGGGATGGGAAGGGCCTCAAAAAGGTCTAATATTTTACATGCTAAATTCTAATCTTTGAAGTAGGAAAAATCCTTTAGGGCCATATGTATGAAAACTGTCTTGGTCTAAGACTTTCTTAGTAGTCCGTATCAACCAATCAGAGCGCCTTTTTAATTTCATATAGTGCTCTGAAAAAATTAAACGGGCGCTCTGATTGGTTGCTATGGGCAACAAAGAAAGTCTTAGACCAAGACAGTTTTCATACATGTCCCCCTTAATGTCCAGCCAAGTGTTTCAGTTATTTTTTTCCCATAATTTGAGGATATGACCTTTTTTTTGTGTCTAGAATAAATATATAAATTTTCTGCCTTTCTTGCTGAACTCTTTTACATCATTCACACCAAATAACTAGATACATGTTTCACATTAAACAATATGTTAAATAAATTCTACAGGTTTGTGTAATCTTTGCACAATTCTATTTTATGTGAAATACTTCTTTGTGTTATTGTTTGCTATTTTTAATATATTTTTCTCTGCTCCTCCTAAGAGATAAATATTTTTAAACTTTGACATACATTTATAATGTATATGCATAATACCGTATGGTAACACATTATATACAGTGTGAGTATGACACAGGCTGCGTTGGGGTAACCACAGTGCACTCTCAACAGCAGCTCACATGATCAGAGAAAAGTAGCCCCAGGGCCCGTCGCAAAGACCTTGGCACATTGGGCAGTCGGAAAACCCGAGCGTGGCAATCAAGGGTGGGATTGGAGGAAGCGTCTGACCCCTGCTGGGCTTAGAGGGTGCTCCAGGAACAGAGCTGAACTAGCGCAACTCTAAACCAGTGATTCCAAAAAGACCTCGCTCCTGACACAGGAAGCTCGTGAAGGGGTTGAGCTCTTAGATGCAGTAGGGGACAGCACGGGCAACATCTAAGCCAAAAAATAAAGAAAGGATGCACCCCCATCACTTTCTGGGTCAGCTGAGGCCCAATGACCGATCTAAAGCTCCAGAGCCAATAGCCAGCAGGACTGTAACAAAAAATTTTCCTCCCTTCAAAACT